>CM053745.1:3013559-3038305 GCA_028658305.1 Pachyuromys duprasi | reverse complement strand
GACAGTAAAACCTGAACAGCACTGTTGGGATGAGTAAGCAGGCATCTCTACGGCCAGCCCCAAGGGACCTGATAAACCAGATATCAGGCATCTGTGAAGCCACCTATGGACCACCTGGCACCACCTGCGCATGCTCTGCATCCCCAAATAAGAGAACTCGAAGCCCAGCGTCTTTCTCTTTCGCTCCTTCCCTGCCCAGAGATGGTCTCTGTGACCCTTTCCCCCTTCCCCCTTCCTTTTCCCCTTCCTTTCCCCCTCCTTACCCTCTTCCCTTAATAAACGTCCCACGTAGAACCAGTTGTGTGGCGTGATTTGTGAACCTGCCGTGTAACTTGTGTTGCACAATCCTAACAAGCACAACCTTACAAATGCTGGAATTACAGCTCTCACGCTCTGTCCCAGAGCCTAGGACAACCAGTGATCTCTACTGTCATGTCGTTCTGCCTTCTCCAGAATGCTGATAGGTGGAAGTATATGATACATGATGAGGAGCAGACAAAATCATGAGTGAATGTGTGTCCTTGACATGAGCACCACCATGTTAGGGACCCCGATGCCTTAGACCCAGAGAAATGGCAAAGCCTTCATCTGGTTTAAGTACTAGTGTTGAGGAAAGGTTGACTTTTATCTAAAACGGTGTGTGCAAAGCCTTTCTCAGGGCTATGTTCCGGTGTGGACCAGAGTATATCGAGAGCATCAGTCCCAGCTTCCTGCTCCAGGATGTTTACAATCTGAGATCGCTTCCCTGCATATACCTCCCAATGAAACCAGCTAACCCGCCTCCTTGTGCAGCACATAATAAAAGGACCAAGTTTCCCAATTGCATAATTGCTGTCCTTCATCAGATGGAGAACAGCTCATCCTGTCCCAGTTTTTCTGTATGCGCATCTGCCGTTTTCTTCAATCTCTGTCCTTTATTCATTTTCAAGTTGCCTGAGTTGGGTTTCCAGGGCCAAGTCATGCTAGACATAGCAAAATGTGACCCTTCTGTGCACCCATTTCACATAGCAGAGTGCATTTAAGATCTCCATGATAGATGGGAGAGATGGCTCAGTAGATAAGAATGGTTATTACTGAGAGGACTAGAATCAGCACAAGACACCACAAGATTAAGTTTTCAACACAAAGAAAGAAGACTTATTTGCCCCAGAGGGACAAAGGTCAGTGGATAAGAGAAAAAGACAGAGAGGATGAGGGAGATGGGAAAAAACAGGGGAGAGGGGGAAGAGATGTTTGCCCCAGATGGACAAAGACCTGCTACTGCACAGAGAAGAGAAGGATGTGGCCCACAGACAAGCAGCAGTTTATAAAGGAAAAAAGGGAAATCCCATGTTAGGATGAGGTGTTTAATTTTGATTGGACATATTAATTAGGGTGTTTGTCATTCTTGGGCCTGCTAAAGCCCCTTCAATTACTCTTCTGACTTGAGTTTGGTTTCTAGAACTCATGTCAGGTAGCTCACAATGTATAACTCCAGTACCCCGGAATATGGTGCCCTGATACACTCTTCTGACCTCTGCAGATACTGCACAAATGTGGTACACAACACACACACACTCTCTCTGTTAGTCACTTGGAAGAAACAGTGATTTCTGTCTTGTTCTAATTTGCCATGACCACAGCAACTCTGACAAAAGAAAGTATTTAGTTGGGGCTTGCTTATAGTTTCAGAGGCTTAGTCCATTATCATCGTGGCAAGGAGCATGGCAACACAGAGGCAGACATGAAGCTGGAGCAGTGTTAGAAATCTGCTTATATCTACATCTACATGTCACAGGAAGACACTCTCTCTGATATTCTGCCACTCCCAACGATTAAGCATTCAAATCTATGAGTGTATGGGAGTCATTCTCATTCAAATGACCACACACACACACACACACACACACACACACACACAGTGAGGGGGTGGGGAAAAGCTACAAAGAAGAAATCTTAACAAAAAAATATTGGATTTGCTTTTAAAATTAGGGACTAGTATCCCATTGTTTGAACATATCCCCATTTCTTTATACATTCACCTGTGAACCAACATTTCAGCTGTGCCAGCTTTGCAGCTGTGAATAAGGTGGCTATGAATTTATGTGCAGGTTTTTAGTGTGGACATATGCGTTCAACTGAATGATGGTCAATACCTAGGGGCAAAATGAGTGGGTCATAGGGTAAGACTATCGCTAGTGTTTTAAGAAACTGCCATGATTCTGTTTTATGAAATACCTGGACTTTGCCTTCTCACCATGAGTGAAGGAAACTGCCAGTGCCCTCTCTTCAGCAACCTCAGCACTGGTAGGTCATTTGAGACTTTAGCCACTCTGCAGTGCAATGACCTGCCCTTGTTTTAGTTTACAGTGGCCTACACCACGGAGCATCTTCTCACATGTTAATTTGCCCTCTATATTCTATCATCAGAGATGTACAGATGGAAAGTATTTGCCCCATCTCAAATTTTGTTTCTGCGGTTTGGGTCATCAACAAAGAAAGCATTTGATGGAAAAATTCCAAAAATAAACAGTTTTTAAATTTTGGGGCCAAGCATGATAGTGTGTGCCTATAATCCCAGCGCTTAAGAAGTGAAGGCAGGGGTATAAAGACGTTTAAGGTCATCCTCATTCATATGGTGAATTTGAGACCAGCTTGGGCTATTTGAGAGTCCTCTTCTCAATAAAACAAAACAAAGGTTTTTAGAGGCTTCTTTTCCCCCACTGGCAGGTATTGGGTCTCTTGAAGTAGGAAAAAGTACCTTAAAAGTGGATGGTATATCACAAGGGCTAGGACCCCAGACTAACTCAAAGAAGAAAGCATGTGAACACAGCATCCATCTCTCTCTGCTTCTTTATTGTTGCCACAATGTGCTTTACACTCTTGTCCCCTCTCCTCTCCCTCCAAGATAGACCATCCCTTCAAACTGTGCGTCAAAATAAGCCCTTTCTTCTTTCAGTTGCTTTTGGCTGGTATTTGTCACCACAATGAGGAAAATGGCGGTACAGATGTCTCATCTGGGGCATGAACCATTCCTGTTCATGTCTCATGTGCGCTGACCAACTCATGGAATCATGGTGCTGTGTTCAAGGGACCCCCTCATTGTCCTTTGACAATAGCTCCCAAGTGCAAGAGTAGCCATATGAAGCCAAGAAGCATTTTCAACAAGGGAAAGGAAGAATGTTTCAACAAGGGAATGGATGAATGTTTTCGATTTATAAAGGAAGGAGAGAAGCTGTATGTAGAGGTTACTATACTGTTGTTGACATCAACGGTATAGTAAATACTTTTGAGAAACATTGTTACAACCTTTAACACAGTATACTTACAATTGTCTATTTTAACTTTTAGATGTTGTTAGTTTTTTATTGTGTTTTATTAACACAATAAATGTCACCACAATTGTACGTAGCATATGTGGGACTTGGTGGTGTTTCTGGGTTAGATCTTGGACCCTCAGTTGGTGGGAGGAGATTACTCTGTGTTTTAGACTGTGTTTCTCTCTCCCCAGGATATTCATAGGACAGAAGCTTTACATTGTAAATAAAACCCACTTACTATTTTGTTTGCTGGTTTTGTTTGTTTGGGTTTCCCTGTGTATTCCTGGATGTCCTTGACCTCACTTTGTAGACAAGGCTGGCCTCAAACTCACAGAGATCCACCAGACACTGCATCCTGAGGGCTGGGATTAAAGAAGGCATTTGCCATCACTGTCTGACCCACTTACTAATTTTTTTAGAGACATTTTAATCCAGCAATATGGCTTTGGCAAATGATCACATGCAAAGACCGTCTATGTCTATGTGATCCAGCTGAAAAGCAGCCATGCCCTGGATTACAGTATGATCTGGCAAGAATACAGACATGCCCTTAGTACACACTTTTAATCCCAAACAATGAAGGTAAAGTTAGTTTATACAAGGAAGCAGCCATATTTGAAAGTGACATCTAATTGAGGGGCAGACAAAGTGATGAATCAGGGAAAGATTTGACAGAATGAGTCAGAGATAGGATGTACCCACTTCTCTCATGAGAACAGGACAGGAAAGAAAAGCTACTTAAGAGCAGTGAAGGTAGAGAGTGTTTTTTAGTATGGGGAGTTTCAAGACAGGGTTTCTCTGTGTAGCCCTGGCTGTCATAGACTCATTTTGTAGACCAGGTTGGCCTCAAACTCACAGAGATCCACCTGTCTATGCCTCCCTGAGTGCTGTGATTACAGGTGTGTGCCACTGACCTGGCTTAGTTTTATTTTTCATATTTAGATCCATTTTAGGTAGTTTTGGGGAAGAGTGGAGACTCCTTTTCAACTGAGTTCCTACGTCTTCTGTGTTAAAGAGCAGGTGACTATATTCCTATTCTTCTGTACCCTTTAATGGTGTAGCCATTAAATGTAAAATGTGAAAGTTGGGTAGCTTTAGTCTTTACCCCTATTCTTGTTTTTCAATGTTATGCGTTTTTGTTTGTTGTTGTCTTTCCACACAACCTTTCTAAACAGTCCTGTAGATCACACTGAGAAACTGACTCTACATAGTCTCCTGGTCCACAAATGTGGGCTATTTGGGCTACTGAGATTTGAAATATATAAATCTGAATCAGAAAAAAAAATCAAAGATTTCTTTCATTAGTTTTCTTAGATTCTTTGCTAGACCTAGTTAGTACATTTTTCTGATTCAGATCTACAGATTTTGCTACACCGTCAGGCCATCTGTCTAATTTCTTCCTTCCCCGTCTTCTGATTATAAATTTATACTCATGTTTTTCACACCCTAAGGCTGCCCCCCAGCCACTGACCCCCAGCCACTGACCCCCAGCCACTGACCCCCCTAGCCACTGCCCCCCCCCCCAGCCACTGCTGCAAGTTTACTTTTATTTCACACCATTGCTCTCCTGAGGCCGCACACCACTGGGCCACTCACTTCCCGCATTCATTGGCTGTAACCACCCAACACATCATTGCCGATCTTACCTTGAATACTTGATCATTAGGGAGGCTAAAAAGATTTTTTTTTTGAGACAGAGTTTCTCTGTGTAGCCCTGGCTGTTCTGGAAGTCACTCTGTAGACCAGGCTGGCCTTGAACTCCAAGATCCATCTGCCTCTGCCTTGAGAGTGCTGGGATTAAAGGTGCACAACACCACAGCCTGGCAAGTAGATAAAAAAAATTACACCCCTGTCATTTTTCCTTCTTTGAAGACATCTTTGAACACCCACTCCCTCCCCATGCCCTAATAGTGACAAATAACTTCAGCTTTGTTTCCCCAGGAGAGTCCTCCTCCCTTTGAATTTTGAAAGATTTTGTTTCATACAGAATTCTAGTTGCATATTTTTGTCCTGCTTTTCTTTGCACCGTACATTCCACTCTCTGCTTACGTCCTTGTCCTTTGCCCCAAGTCAGGAAAGTGCTTCTTTTTGTTGTTGTTATCACCTTTCTAGGTTTCATTTTATTTTACTTTCTTTATAGACAGGATCCTCCTGTGTAGCGTCAGTTGGCCGGGAGCTCGCGGTCCTCCTGCCTTGGCTTCCTCGGTGCTGACATTGCAGGAGTGCTCCAACAGGCTCAAGTCTCCTATTTACATTTACCTTTGTTTGATTTGCTGCTGTTTGAGTGTGACATGACCATGTGTAGACGTTTTCAGCATTTTGTTTTGTTTCCTGGCAGATAGTCTCTGAGCTTCCTGGATCTGTAGCTTGTGAACATTTCTCAGCTGTTACTACTTAAGAGTTTTGAGTTTTATTTTGTTTGTTTTTTCTTAATTCTGTGTCTGTCTGTCTGTCTGTCTGTCTGTCTGTCCCTCTGTGTATGTGTATGTCCCCATGTGTACCTGTGTGCACAGGAGTGCAGGTACCTGCCGAGGCCAAGAGTTTGTCAGATCCCCTGGAGCTGGGGTCACAGGCAACTGTGTTCCTACCAATGTGGGTGCTAGAAACTGCACTCAGTCCTCTGCAAGAGCAGCAAGGGCTCTCAGCCATCTCTCTCTCCAGTTCCCATTACCATTTTAAACATTCCTTCTGCACTTCTCTCTTTCTTGCCTTTAAAATCCCCATTACTTACTTGTTACAGCTTGGGTTGTTGTCTCATAGGATGAAACGCGTGTTGCAGCATCTGCTCCGATGCTGAGATAGCTCCTTCAGACTGTTTCTTTCTTGCCCTTTAGTATGTCTTGTGATTTTAATCCATCAATTGACCAATAGGTTAATTAATTAAGCATTTAATTGGTTAATTAATTAATCTGAAAGTCATCACATGTGTGAGGTGATAGGAAAGACGGTGATGAGGCTTTTAGTGTAAGGTTTTATGCTGTTGGTGCAGAACCTGAACTGTTTCATGTTTTCTATGGCCACAGGACTCAGTTTCCGCACATCCCTGTTTTGTTTTCTCCAGCTGTAGGTCTGGCATTCCTAGGAACGCCTTCCACAATCTTGCAGCTTTCTTGTGTAATCCACTGCTGCTTTGATGTGGTGGGAAGCTTCCTGTGTTTTACTGTGAGGGTTCAGGCGTCAAGGAGCCCACATCCCTGAACTGCAGATTCCGGAAGTCCTTCTGAGATTTTAGGAAGGGCTTTATGTGAGATACGGTAGAGTTGGAGGTGGCAGATGAGGGAGGGTGGGACTTCTTCCTTTGGGACAGGTAAGGCTCCTGTAAGACAGCATCCTCAGGAGGCAGGAGGTCGGATGGAGAATATCTCATCCATAGTTCAGATATTTGCTGGCCCCTGTCTCTGCCCCAAATGCAAAAGGGTTTCCCTTGCCTCTGTGAGAAACTTATGGAGTTTCTGGAGGTAAAATCCAAGAAGGTGTGGCGCTCCAAGGGTCTCTAACACAAAGGAGTCTACACACAGTGTTTGGATAATTACCCAAGTTGTCACCTTGGTGTTCCTCAAACTTCCTGGGCCAGATGACATCTACCTCAGTTAAGCCAATGTAGCAAGGCTGTGTTTGCACATATTCCCAGACTGGAGAAACAGGTTTGCCCTGTGAACTCAGTCCTAGTCCGTTGGTGGATCTAGAAAACTTATTTTGTTTTGTGTTGTGAGGGTGAGATGATGCATTTCAAGCTTTTCACACAGGGGTGTGGGAACCAGAAGTCCCCCCTTTGAAAACCACAGTGCTTCCACGATCATCATTATTACCCAGATAAGACTTTTCATTTTGATATGTGTTTCATGTGTGGTTTGATCATTTCCTAGTCATCAGCGCTCATTTAGATTCCCATTGTATAGGAACTATGAGCAGATCCTGGGAATTGTGTCATTTTTCTCTGTGACCTTAATATCGTGTCGTAATGGGTTGAGAAGGCTCAGTGATAGCGCACTCACTATGTGAATGTGGACAGGAATTCAGAGCTGACATACATAGTTTAGGAGGTGGGGATCTCTGCAGCAAGTTCTCTTGCCCAGCTAGCTGTGTGGGTGAGGTTGGCTTTCAATGGAGAGACCCTGCCTCAATGAGTCAGGTAAAGAATGATGATGGACTCACCCAATGTCAACTGCATGCCTCCATGTTCACATACATGTGAACCTGCATATATACACATACACAAATACCTCTGTTCATCTGAGCATTCATACACACTTGCCTGCACAACACACACACAGATTCGTTGTACTATGGGTTTAATTAAGAAGACTGTATTCATTAATGCCTGGTGCTGGGATTTTTCATTTTTATTATTTGTTTTATGAATATGAATATGCTTGCATGAACTTGTGTGTACAAGTGCCTTCAGAGGTCAAAAGAAGACATCAGATCCCCCTGGGACTGGAGTTACAAGTAATTGTGGCCACCAGGTAGGTGCTGGGGATTGAACCTGGGTCCTCTGGAAAAGCAGCCCATTCTCTTAACCACGAGCCATCTCTCCAGCCTATAAGATTTTATTTTTATTTATTTATTATTATTAATTCTTTTATTTATTTTTGGTTTTTTTGAGACAGGGTTTCTATGTGTAGCGTTGGCTGTCCTGGAACTCCCTCTGTAGACCAGGCTGGCTTCAGACTCACAGAGATCCACCTGCCTCTGCCTCTTGAGTGCTGGGATTAAAGGCATGGGCCACTATTGCCCAGCTAGGATTTAATTTTTTAAACTTTAAAAAAATATTTTCAAAATATATTTTAAAGATAGGTGTCAGTGTGACATTGGTGCTGGTCTTGAATTCGCAGGCTCATTTAAGCCTCCTGTCTCCCAAGTAGCTGATACTACAGGCACGAGCCATGTGTCCACCTCTAGCGCTTGACCTGTGTGACCTTACATTTGTTTCACATTGGTTGCTGCAGCAGCATTAACCCCTTAACCTCTTAAATGCCTCTTACGTAAACTTAAAAGCAAGAAACAATTAACCATAATTACAAGACACTGGAGCAGCTAGTGGTTTAGATAACCTGCCACCTTCAGGGAGTTCTGAGATCACTAAGCTAGCTAGTGGTTTAGATTACCTGCCACCTTCAGGAAGTTCTGAGATCACTAAGCTAGCTAGTGGTTTAGATTACCTGCCACCTTCAGGAAGTTCTGAGATCACTAAGCTAGCTGTAATTAGTGATTCCAATTGAACAAAACAGCAAAAAAGATGAAAGCTATGTTCTGTCACTATGACAAAATAAGTAGCTCTCAGTACTGAGTGAAGAAGTGAGTCAGTTTAGCACACAGTTATATTTAAAAGCCCTAGCCCAGTTCTCTTGAAGGCTTTGTGGCAGATGGTATCACAATCCCAGAGGAAATCCCAGAGGAGATCCCAGCAAGACACGGAACCCAAGGACTTCGAGGCTAAGTAGAACCCATTCTTGTAGGAAACTGTGGGTTCTCTTGAGAACTATGTTGACTTCTTCAGAGTACAGTGTTCCCCAAGATATTTTAAAGATCCAACCATTTGTTGACATCACCATCCCTGGTGGCAATCTATGTTGGAAGAACCTCAGAAGCAAGCAAGAAATGGGGCTGAGTACCAAGAGCTTTCTCAAGGGTATGGCCCCAATGACCTAAGGTCCTCCCAGTAGGCCCTACTTCTTGAGGGTAATACTACTCAAGGACAGCGTGCTTGGGGCCCAATGTTATGTTGTTGTGCAGGCAATTCAACAGGCCTGCCCTTGGGGGCCTTTAGGGTCCTGACAATGTCTGACGTCACCACCTGTGTCCTATGTCATCACCTGGGCCAGGTGCTCCAGATATAACCCAGCTGCCGCTCCTCTCTGGTCATCTCTGCTTTGGTTTTCTTTCCCTCTCTGAGACCCCTTCATTCCCACCATTTCCCTCTTTCTCTTCTCCTATGCTTTCCCACTGTCTTTCTCTATCTCTTCATTCTAGATCTGTGGTGTGTGGCACTTTGTACTTATATCATTACACAAAGCATTTAACACATGGGGCCTTTAGATTAGAACTGTAGCAGGGTGCCCAACTCAGTGTTAGGACCAAACAGATGATGATGATGCGCACAGAAGATTTTCTATGTAAGAGGTTTATTGGATGAAGATGAAGCGAGAGAAGGAGAGAGCGAGACATGATAGGGGGAAGAGAGGTGGTGCCCCGACAGAGAAAAGGAAGGGGGCAAGAGCCAAGAGAGAGACGAAGTGGCAGGTTGGTCCTTTTAAGGAGCAAGTAACCTTGCCTGCCATGTGTGGCTACCTGGCCAGCGACACATGATGACATCGTAGCTTGCTAGGCAACCCAGAAGCAGGGTTCTAAATACTAACACACAGGGTTCTTACTCACTGTAGAGAACCACCCTGCCAGATGCAGTCCACTAACCATGCCTCTAGAGCATCATGAATGTGCATGTGAGCCTAGCATGTATGAGGGCCTGGATTTGATTCTCAGCACTGCACACCTAAAAAACACAGGTTTCAAACAAACAAACAAAAAACCAAGAAAACTTTATTGCTACTTCTTAGCAGATGAGAAAAACATTCTTTCCACCCCATGTATTCTACTCTTCCTAAGCATTTCTCATCCTGAAGCCAAAAGAGTTTACATACAATGGATTCATAGTACACCTCACAAAAATGTGTTTTCCCCCAGAAATGAAAGTGACACTAGATTTTTTTTTTAATCCACTGCCCCCTTTCTTTTTTCCCAAGTCAGGGCTTTTCTGTGTAGCCTTGGCTGTCCTGGACTCACTTTGTAGACCAGGCTGGCCTTGAACTCACAGACATCCGCCTGCCTCTGCCTCCCAGCACGCTAGGATTACAGGTGTGAGCCACTTTGCCGGGCTCAACACTTTGATTTCTTAGTAACCACTACAGATATGATATCACAGAGCTGGAAAGAAACCAAATAATTGCGTGGCTTTTTCTAGAACGGACACTTCACTTACGTTCGAATTCAAGATAGGTTTATGCCACCCTTAAGATGGGCATCTAAATTATATGTGACATTCTCAAAGTAAAACAGTGACTACAACAGTGGCCAGAGAGAGCCAGGAAGAGAGAAAAGTTCCCAAGCCCAGGGATAGAGAGGAAGTAGCACTGAGCGGGCCCCGGGCAGTACTACAGAGTGGGCCGGTGCATGCGGGTGGGAGGGTTACGGGAGGGGAAGGTAACTCTGCTCTCCACTTTAGGGCTCCCTGAAAGAAGACTGAGACCTGATGTATCCAGAAGGGGTGCAGGTTTTTTTGTTTTGGGTCTTTTTGAGGCAGGGTTTCTCTGTGTAGCCCTGGCTGTCCTGGAACTCACTCTGTAGACCAGGCTGAACTCCAGCTCAGAGATCTGCTGCCTCTGCTTCTCGAGTGCTGGGATTAAAGGTGCACAGCACCAAGCCTGGCCCAGAGTACAGACTCTTGTGCTATCAAAGCTTGTGACTGCAAAGGGCTGCGGGGTGACGGCGGCTGGGTGGTGGGGTGCCAGGAGAAGGAAGTCCACCCCTGAGCGCTCTAGGCTGAGAGCTGAAGGGCTCTGCCTCAGCGCCAGTGGGTCGGGGACTCAGGGGCATGCCCAGGTCTCCCTTGCCTGCTCCACAATGAGGTAGCTCACACTTGTCTTGGAAATGGGGAGCAGTGTGTGGGCCCCTAACCTGCTAGTGCTGTGCCGGTTTGCAGGGCTGGGGACGGAACCCGGGAACTCCTGCACACTAAGCGAGCCCTCCACGGCTGAGCTGCACTCCACAATCAGCCCTGCTCTGTTCGTTCTTAACCAGCATTCCCTGTGCACAAGGCAGGGAGCTGGGACAGGACCGGCTAAGTCACCTTGCAAGGCCTCAGGAGCGTCCACTCCGCAGAGCCCCTGTTTGACAAACATCTTTCTCAAAAGCAGTTTTTGTTTTTATGCCGGGAGCCCTGCCAACTAAGGGTTCACAGCTGCTAACTTGCGCTGCCTAGACCCCGGGGCCTGGAGCGAGGTCCTTTAGAGCAGAGAAGCCTTTTACCTTTGCTTACCCTCCTGTGTTGTTTGCTATTCATGTTGTTTAACTCCGTAGACAGGTGAACGTCCAAGGTTGTTAGGTTCTTTTTGCAGTGCTGTTTTCAGTTCTGTCCCTTGTGTTTTGATAAGCCTTTTCAGCGTTTATGTTTCCCCCTGCAATCAATAATGTCTTAATAAGTGTTTACACTAGCACAAAATTACTAGCTTTCAAGTTCTGTTTTTTTTTTCTTCCTGAATACTACAGAAAATAGGTAAGTATACAAAAATAAAGAATTGAAGACCTATACTACATGTAACTCTTCTTCTTCGTTTTAAATGGTTTACTTGCAAATAATTAAAGAAGTAGGAGCCTTGCCTTCCCAGTATCCTCAGATACCGCATGCTCACTACCAGACAGCCCATCCCAGACAGATCCCTGGGGCCGGGAGATCTGACACAGCTCTCGCCCTGCATTGCCTCTTTCCTTCTGGCAAGTTCTGAATAAAGAAGGTGGCTCCTCCCTCTTCTGTTTTCTCCTGGGTGTCTGGGGGCTTCCTTCAGTTAATACTTGAACTGTGCGATCACCACTTTAACTCACATTCATATCGGGCATGGTGTTAAATCACAGACAGGGCTGACAGCCACTCTCCTCCCTCTGTTTTAAAATCCATTAGAGTTTCGCTTGCATGCATGTCTATGTGAGGTGTCTCATCACTTGGAACTGGATTACAGACAATTGGGTTGTGAGCTACCACGTAGACGCTGTGAATCAAACCCGGTTCTCTGGAAGACTAGCCCATGCTCCTAACTGCTGAGCCATTTCTCCAGCCTGACAGTCACTCTTTTATTCGAACATCTCTGACACCAGAAAGAGGCTGCAGAGGAAGAACCGACCACCAAAGGGACTCTGAGAGAAAGGTGTCTTGTGTTGGGATGAGAATAGCTGATTGATTATCTGAATGAGCTAATGGCGAGATGAAGCTATATTATATAAACGCAGGTTTACTGGGAGCAGTGTGGGCTGGGAAGAGGGAGGGAGCGAGGGAGAAGTGTGCACAGAGAGAAAGGGGAAGAAGAGGAGGAGACACACAGAAAGATAGAAAAGAGCAAAGGAGAGAGAGGGGTGGAGGAGAGGAAGGCAGGAGGAAGCAAGAGAAAGGAAAGGGAGGGAGGAGCCAAAATGTTTGGATTATATAGTAAAGGGCCTCTGGGAGAGGGGAAGCCCCGCCCCTGGGGAGGAGGAGGTATGCCAGCCATGCCCTGCAGCAGGTAGGGACCTAACAATAGCCTTCTCTGAAGGCCGGTGTGAGAAGGAAGGAGAGCCGCTCCAGGGTTAGGACAACAAGCAATGTGTGCAGTGAAAACAGCAAGGCCGGGCACAGCGGAAGGGCTTCCCGACACCTACCCATCCTACCCGCAGGAGCCGTACCTCACATGCATCTCACACCACATATATCCACACCACCCGTGCACCATAGATAGCCCTCTGACAAGTCTCATCCATGCATGCCTTTCTCAGACACTACATCTAACACACACATTTCGCTCATAACACACACACACACCTATATCATGCTTGTACTGCCCCTGCAAATAACTTTCACACATACGTACCCCACACAGATACCCACATACATTACACATCATACAATGCTGCTCATAACATACCATATGCACATCAGAAACTTCACACAGACATTCCCCACATATGCATACTGTGCGCTATATGTACACCTACCCTGATCTCATACTGAAACACTTCATAAATACAGGCTACCTGGGTGTAAGAACAGGCACGTTTTGGGTTTTTGTTTTTGTTTTTGTCCCCTCCCCTCCCCAAGAAAACAGTGTTGTGTTATGCTAATGCTCATGGTGTGTGTGTGTGTGTGTGTGTGTGTGTGTGTGTGTGTGTGTGAGTTCCTAGGACAGGTTCCCAGCAAGCTGGAGCTAACCCGAGGGCATTTACAGCGCTATGGAACGGCCTTGTCAGTGTCCTCACAAACTCAGATCCTTATCAGCAGTGCTGAGAAAGAAAACAAGCCGCTTTCCTTTGCCGACAGAGAATTTTTAGCAATTTTCCGTTTTTTATCCTTTCGGTGAAGCACGGGGTCTCCCGGGCTCCCTCTGCTCTGTAGCTTCTGAGAGGTTCGGCACGGTCCCTGGTCGCCCCGTTCCCAAGCTGGGATATCTTGTCTCTCCATACGAGTTAGCATGTCCTTACTGATTGGAAAGTATTTTCATAAGCAGTAATTTATCTACTAGATTGCAAACCTTGTCCCCAGATCTGTTGTTTGCACTTTAAACTGCATGCACATGACGTCACCAGTGAGAATGACGCTCTTAGCTCAGAGCATATCGCTATCCAACACTTTTCTGGTGTATTCTGTAGTGTTGGGTTATAAGGTATTTTATTTTTCTTTATTGTATTTTATGTATTTTCCTTGTTGTTCATATTTAGAACTTCATTTTCTAGTCTTTCCAGTATCCACTCTTGTTTACTAATGCAGAAGAAAACATTTTGTACTTGTTTTCTTGATTTCCAGATTTGCTGTTATGATTAGAAAAAAATGACTTTCTGATCCGGATCTCCTTGTTCTATAAAGAACCATCCATCTATCAGGCCACTTCCTGGGGCCTCAGCGTATACACTGAAGGCAACACAATGAGGATTCGTATATTGCTTTCTGGAGCTGACCCCCTCCCCAGAGCTCACCCTTCCCCAGAGCTCACCCCCTCCCTAGAGCTGATCCCTCAGCTCATCCCCACCCCCAGAGCTGACCTCCTTCCCAGAGCTGACTCTGTGCCTCTACACTGCTGTCTCACTGAGCAGCAACCTGGTCTCCTCCTCTCCTTTCTGCCTTATTAACCCTGTTTCAACAGTCAAGGCTGATCTTGAACTTGGCAATACCTGTGCCTCAGCCTCCCAGTTCTGGGACTGCAGGCCTGTCACCATGCCTGGTCTCTGTTCTATATTTGAAGAGTTTTGCATGCACAGGGACATGGTGCTTGACACACCCGATCATAAATGTGTTCAGAATAGCATGGCTCAACTTATCCATTGTGATTCTGGGGCTGCTTTGTGTGAAAAGTTTAGAAGATGTCCATTCTGTCATGATTGGTTTGGCAGCTGAAACCACAACTTTGTCTCTGTTTTTGCTTGGAGAATATTGGAAGTCATTTTGGTGCCTCACAGTGAGGTATTCTCTGCCACGGAGATCTTTGTCATAGAAACCAGGCTGTGAGGTCACGGCCCCTTTGACACAGTTCAGTCAAGATCATCATTTTATAAGGAATGGGTTCTGAGTCTAAGCAGGAAGGAACATCAGCTTGACCATAGGTTCCCTGTGCAGGTGCCGATTAGTGGGACTTGAGATCAACTGGGCTCAGGTTTCTGGTGGAGAGGCACATGCCTGTTCCTGTCCACCCTCCTCCATCACCTTCTAGAGCAGACCTGGGGGAAAAGCATCTACTTGAAACTCAGGGAGCCTAATCTGTGCCCTCCATAATGGAGCCTGCTCTCTCAAGGTGGGGTGCAGACAAGAGACAAGCTACTAGGAGATCAGAGGAGGCTTGGGGAATCATGGACGCTTTGTGGGTGGCTTCCAAAGGCTGTAGCAGAGAGAGGTGTGTAACAATAAAAAGAATAGCCTGTGACCACAGCTCCCCAGGCTGCCTCCACCAACCTGAAGGTCCTCCAGGGGCATTGCATCACTATTTCAGGGGAACTCTTACTCCTGCATCTGGGGAGGGGGATGTCTCTTCTATAAAAAAGAAGGGAAGGGAGGGTTTCTTTTTCCTTTTGAAAGAGAATGTCTCTTCATCAAGGTCTTCTGAGAAGCACCAGCCAAGCTGCTGGGGACCTTCAGATAAGCAGGGTGCCAGGCAAGTGGCTCCAGGAGTGATCTGAATCATTACTTCCCTCTAGGAGACAGATACTTCCTGACTCAGCCCACTTTCTGCTGCTATGACAAAACAGTTGGATCTGAGTGGTTTATGAGGAAGTTTATTTGGTTCATAGCTCTGGAGGCTAGAAAACCAGAGAGCATGAAAGCTCTGTCTACTTTGCATCCTGTGGTATCACAGTATGGTAGAGGCAGATGGCAAGGCAGAGCTGTTGTCCAGCTCGGGTCTCTTCCTTCTTCAAAGGCTGCCTGGGACTCCCCATCCTTACAGTCTGCTCCTAATTACCTCTCAAAAGCATGACTTTTAAACAGCATCAACAATGAAAGGATTAAGTTTCTAAGGTATGAAGTTTTGGGGGACATAGTCAATTAATAACACCCCCTGTGTAAACCAAAATGAGGGAGAGACTACCTTCCAGATTATGTTAGCAATAAAAATGCAGCTTAAGGGAGAAAGGGTTTACTTGACTCACAGTTCAGAGGGATACAGTGCAACACCGTGGGGAAGTTGTAGTGTCAGGTTCTTGCACCATCTGCTCACATGGCATCCACAGCCCAGAAGCAATTCAATGCTGCTGTTCATCTAGCTTTCTCTCTGTCATGTGGTCCAGGACTCAAACCCATGAAATGTTGCTGTTCCTTTTAGGGTATGTCTTCCCAATTCGACTAACCTAATCAAGACAACCCTTCACAAACCTGTACAGAGGCTGACCTAATCTAGATAGCGCCTTACAAGTGTGCCAAGAGGCTGGTCTCCTAGGTTTCCCAGGTCCTGTCAAGTTAACAGTCAACACTAACAATCACACAGAACATTGTGTATCCTCTGAACCCATAAAATATCTCTACAGAGAGACAGAGAAATGAACACTTTTAAAAAGTACATCTCTTCCTGGAGGCTTTCTTAAACAACTGTCTTTGAATGTTGACTCCTCGTCACAGCCGTGAACCAGCCAAGCACAAAGAACACCATCTATAAAGTGTTTTCTGTTTCTGCTTTGCTCTCTGAAGGTAGAAACCATGGTGTACCCTCCCCATCCAGTAAGCTCAGCACTGAGGACTTCACAGCTCTCCAATGGAGTAGAAATTACTGCTGTCATCTTCAGATTGGACACGCTCTTAGGTCAGAAGAAACCAACACTAGCCTAATGTTCTAACATACTTCATTTGGTAAGGACCCCCTCCCCGAATCTTGTTAGAATGTCATCTGACCTGGTCGTTCTTCACTGACAGGTTCCTGAGCAAGAGGACCAGGAGATGAGAAAATAAATAAGATAGAAAAGTTGGGATGGGAGGGTCTTTCACAAGCTGACGGCTCAGGCAAGCAAGTTTATTGAGAAGTACTGCATCTTACATACAGATTGAAGGTGGGGTAAGGGGACAAAGTCAGGAGGAAACTATCATACAGTGAATGGCAGGAAGTCAGCCAGAAGCGAATCAAGCAATGTCACACAAAGGGAACACAGGAAATCTCAAGTGTGTCACAGACCAGCAGACAGTGCTGAGATGGATAACTACAGCCCTTTGGGGGAAAAAGTTGGGTTCTCAGGATCAAAGTCACATCTCCCTAAAGGCTCTGAGCCCAGGCCATTACTGGCCTTTCCAAGCATGTTCCTTGTTTTAGACTAGAAACTACAGTCCTTCTTCACACATCAGAGTCTCAGGGAAAGCTTTGGGTGGAGCTGGCTCCCAACAGCCATCATGATTCTTAATTATTCAAGGTGTACCCCATGTTAGAAGTGAGGTGAGTGGAGAGGTTAGACAGAGCAGTGATGTTCATCTGTGTTTAAGAATGAGCCCTTCCCCTGCCCAAGCATCTCACTGTGTGCTTGGGATGTCTTCCGCTTGACCCTAATCCAAGGGCTTGTTCCATTAAGACAAGTGTTATACCATCACCAACCTTGCTTTTAATTTTAAGATTGCCCTATCAGAAGGGAAAGTATGGAAATTTGGGAATCTGACAAAAAAGTAAAAAGTCCAAGCTTGGTTAATCAAAATTATTGCAATTGCATTTTTCTCATTTTCAATTGGATCCTTGAGAATTTCATACATTGTGTTTTGATCATATCTGCTCCCTTAACTCCTCCTAGATTGACCATCCAACTCCTTGTCCTCTTTTAAAAAGTTCTTTTAAACCCACCGAGTCCAGTCAGTACTGCTCCAGAACCTTTGGAAGTGTGGCTGTCTGCTAGATCCTGGTCACTCTTCCCAGGAGACACGTCCCTTAATAACCGAACTCTTTTTCTCCAGGAGGCTATAAATTGCCAATAACTCATTAGGTAGGAGTGGGATCATGCCTTTTATTTTTTCCCCCAAGACAGAGTTTCACTGTGTAGCCTTGGCTGTCCTGGACTCACTTTGTAGACAAGCCTGGCCTCAAACTCACAGAGATCTATCTGCCTCTGCCTCCCAGAGTGCTGGGTTCACAGGCATGTGCAGCCATGCCCAGGATTTTTTAAATTTCCTTAGGGGATATAGGACTATTTAATTTATTTGGCTAATCTTGATTCAGCTTTGAATCAAGAAAATGTCCATTTCGTTTAGATTTTCAAATTTTGTGGCATGCAGACTTTTGAAGTAAGACCTAATGATTATTTGGATTTCCTCAGTGTCTGTCTTTATGTTCCCCCTTTCATTTCTGACTTTGTTGATTTGGATGGTGTCTCTCTGACTTTTATTTAGTTTGGCTAAGGGTTTGTCTATCTTGTTGATTTTTCTCAAAGAATCAGCTCTTGGTTTTGTTGATTCTTTGCATTGTTCTCTTTGTTTCTAGTTTATTGATTTCAGCCTTGAGTTTGATTATTTCCAGCTGTCTACTCCTCCTGGCCGTGTCTGATTCTTTTTTTAATCCCTAGGGCTTTCAGGTGAGCCGTTATGTTGTGTGTACGAGATGTTTTGAATTGTTGCAAAATTCTTGCCTAGCATGCATGAAACCTTGCATTCCACCCCCAACGTTGAATAAGCTGGGCTGGGTGATGCACAGTTCTATCAGGACCTGGAAGGTAGAGACGCAGGAGGACCAGAAGCTCAGGTTCATCTTCAACTACATAGCTGGTTTGAGTGCAGCCTGGGATACACCAGACCCCGACTAAACAGGTGTGAATGAATGAGTAAAGCATCCAGGTTGTCTATATATGAGTATATGTGGTTGCTGTACACAGGCTGTAACACTTAGACAGAATTTATACAATTCCTACGAGAGCATTTCTTGTGATAAAAGAGTAACACAAGTTTGTATACAAAAAATTATTTTAATGATACTATAAGTAGAAAATGGTCTTGGTGTTAGTTCCCTGAGACTTTCTGCATTTCTTTTTCCTTTAAGAGGGAAGGTTTCAGTTATGAGTAACCAGTTCTACAACACTCCCTGTTAATGGTAGACTCCACTCTAGTGAGCACTGGATTCACTTTCTTCTCTGGTGCTGCATCTTGCTTGTGCATTTGTGAATTTGTCTAAGGTTGTTTGATGAGAGCAGGTCACCTTGAACTTGCTTCTGCTCCTTAAAAAAAAATCTGTGATTCTGAAGCATATATAATGAAGGTATTACACTCAGACTCTGTAGGCAACTGTTCAAATGCTGTCCTTAAGCAGGTCTATATAGCTTTGTCACATGACTCGTATTCTACCAAAGAGTAGCAGCTGCCTAGCTTTGAATTAGTGCAACAAAATATCAGAGACAGGCAACTTATGAAAAAAAAAAGTTTATTTAGTTCACATTTGTGGAGGTTCAAAGTTCAAGCTCACAGCACCCCTGTGGGCAGCAAAAGGTATTGAAACAGTCAGTGTGCAGAGACCCATCTATCTCCAACCTTTTGGTCCACTCTTCTCCTAAGAATGGAGAGTGCAGAGAGCAGAGTACCAACAGGAGATTCTTTCTTGACAATTTGGATAAGATAACTTAAAATGGTTGTCAAAACCAGATGGTGCTGGCACACGCCTTTACTCCCAGCACTCAGGAGGCAGAGGCAGGTGGATCTCTGTGAGTTCGAGGCCAGCCTGGTCTACAGAGTGAGTTCCAGGACAGCCAGGGCTGCACACCAAAACTCTGTCTGGAAAAATGAAAACAAAACAGAAATGGATAGTCAAGAAGAATATAAATGAAACAAGGTTGAACTCTTGGTAGTTGGTTGATGAGAACCCTTAAAAATACTCTAAAAAGTGTTAACAACCCAAATCAAGAGATCCAAGTACCAGCTGAGAAAAGCCTCTTGTGGAACCAGACTACAGGTCATCTGCAGAAAATAGTGGGAACAGGCCTTCTGTCTCTGGCACATTTTGAGCAATATAGTTTCAGGTTTCTGTTGGTGGGGTCCTGGAGGCTTGGCTCATGTGATCTCTGCCTGGAGAGAAGTCACAGGCGTGGCATTGGGAGACAGTCCACAGGGTGCTGGCCCGAGAGCCAGCCTGAAGTCTTTCTGCTTCCCTCCTCTATCAAGTTCCACAGGGAAAGTGTCTGCCCAAGGACCAGGTGTGCCATGATGCTCTGAACCTCTAACCACATCCAGCCAATCAGCGAAGAGCTGTCAGTTGCCCACCATTCTGGTTGCAGTGTCTTTGTAGACCTCCATCTACTGTTTTTCCAGTCTGGTCACTGTTCTTCAGTGCTCTCTCTCCCTCTTCCTCTCTAAAGCTCAGGCCCTTGTGTTATAGGAGATTTTTTTTCTTGTTTTTCCCCTGTCCTTTCCCTCTGGACTAAAGTTCACCCCCTGTCATAGAGTGCCTCCCCCCTGTCCAACCCCAACCGGGCAGGAAGCTCTAGACTTTAGGCTCTCGATGTCACGGAATGGTGGGAACACTGGCAGGAGCAAGTGGCCAAATTTCATCCTGAGCTGCAGAGAGAGCGGGATGGGCACATGTTTTTATGTAGCAGGGAAATTAGCTCAAGAATCTCAGAAGAAAGAGCTCGACAGGCTCCAGCCCATGAGCTCTGGCTAGATCCCACGTCTGGAAGATCCACAACCCCCATTATCGCCACCACACAGGGGTTAAGCCTCCAACAGAGAGCTCCATAGAGAGACTCAGAAAACACCTCCAGCGTCACCGTCACCGATAAGACCACAAAGATGTGAGAGAAGTTGGTCAGGTGGGGTGTTAAATAATGTGCTAATAGGGGCAAAGAGGACAGTCTCAGATACACTCACTGCTTTGTGAACTAGGGATATTGTTCACGGTTAGTTTCTGCTTTGGACAAAATCGATGCAGTTCTTCATACCATGTTTTCTCAAAAACATCCCTTTTCTCTGTCAGGAATATTTTCTGGTCTGGACACCGTTCTTGGTTGTGAGTTTGTGTTTTTGCCGTTCCAGGTTCTATCACCTCCAAGCAGGCAAAGTAAGGGCTCGGTTTTCTCGGTGTTAACAGTTTTAAATGTTTGCGGACTCTTATCAAGCTCGGCTCTCTCCTTTCCGCCGCTGCCTGGCTGCACCGCCGGGGCTTTTGATCTTTATGTGCTAGTGGCTCCTTTGATCATCTTGGTACGGTGCTCGGGACCCCTCAGCGATATCACCTTCTCTCAGCTCCGCTTGTAGCATTCCAGCTGGGGGTGAAGAAGCAGATCACAGCGAGAACATTCCTGTAGCTTTTTTTTTTTTCCTTTTTCTTTCCATGATGTAAAACCTTGCAGTATTTGGACTCAGCTCAAGATTTTCTTTCCAGTTGCAACCCAAGTTCTCTGAAGGTTACAGCTCAGATATTGGTCCAATGGAACATGCTTGTGGTCCCAAACTTTTGGGAGGCTGAATCAAGAGGATTGTTTGAGTTCAGTTCTGGGCTAACCTGGACAATATGTTTAAAAGAGAAAGTTTAGTGATGCAGGCCACTGTAAGTAACTCATGTTCCTATAAATTCCCCTCACTCCTGTTCGTGTAAGTAGTCCTATTTTAAATTCGTGGAGTCATCCAAACAATATGACATAACAGTTGAGGAGGGTTGGAAAGAAAAAAAGGGTCTTCAGGAGTGTGAGGGAGACAAGAGGGGGAAAGAGCGGATGATTATGAACACGTGAAAACGTCACAGTGAAACTCATTACTCTATATAATAAACACATATCAATAAAAGCGGAAATAAAATTATGTGGCCAAAATTAAAAATAAAAAGCAAAGCAAGAGCTGAGGGAGAGAGGAGCGGAAGGAGAGAGAAGGGAATAAAGGAAGAACTATGCACGTGTGTCAGTTACTTGCTTTGATGTCCCTAGAATCAACAGCATGACAGAAACAACCCCAAGGAGGAAAACTTTTTGGTTCGTGGTTTCAGTCCACCACTGTCAGCCGTGGAAGTGTCTGCCACGTGAAGGCGTGGCAGAGCGTTGCAGCTCACATCATAGTGGGCCAGAAAAAAAAAAGACAGATCAGAGGTAGCCACGGATACTGTCTCCAGTGACCTGCCCCTAGTAACCTGTTTCTTCCAGCCCAGCCCTACCTTCTAGTTTCCAGAACTTTCACATACAGAACCACAGGCAGACACCAAACCATAAGCCTGTGAGGGGCACTACTGTGTAATCAACTTCAAACAAAAATGATTTCTGTTAAAAAAAAAAAAAACCCTAATCGTGATAAAATGCATGGTGGCTTGACTCATGGGATACCAAGAAGGCCCTTTAGGTAGTACATTCTACCTAAGTTTCTGTCTACCTCCTGATTTGCCAGCCTAGCATTTCAGTTTGGAAGGCGTAGGCTTTAAGACATGAAATACTTACAGGATAGTGTTATAGGCTGAATCTCACATTTTCCCAAATCCACATAGTGAAGCCTTAACTGTGAACTTGTTGCTGTTTGGAGGGAGGCATTAGGAAGTATTTAGGTTGACATGGGGACACAGATGTGGGGCCTCCAAGGTCCAAGCAGTGCCGGGATAAGAGACGCCAGGGAGCTTGCTTCTTCTCTTTCATGTGAGACTGCAGCACTCACATGAGCTGAGCTGCCTGCCCTCCAGGAAAGACCTGTCAGAAACTCAGTCTGCTTGCTTCTCCACCCTGCACTTCCTGGTTTCCAGGACACTGAGAAGTGCCTCCCTGATGTTTAAGTGGCAGGTCTTCAACTTTTCCACCTGTGACCCCTTTTCATTTGCAAAATATTTACACAGCTCCAGGTATATAAAGCAGCTATACTGATCAAACATTTACTTATAATAAATCATAAGTTAGTTTGAAACAGTTGTTTTGTATGCATACATTTTATCACTTGTTAGATAAAAGTAAGTTTGCATTCTAATGAGATGATGTGCTTGTTTGTTTTTAAATAAATAAATCTTGGCAGAGTACTTGGTGCTTCAGGGTCTATATGTTGTCTATATTGTAGACATACTAAAGAATGCTTTTTAGAGTTGATCAATATCTTGATTTTATAATAATCAGTGCTGAAAACATCAACTCACATTAATATGTAGTACAAAATAGCAGAGGTATGTTTAAGACCATTTTAAAAACTGGATATTCTACTTAACTCCAAGCCAAAATCCATTTAAAGATTTAATAAAATAAAATAAAAGTTGGGGACGAGAGAGACAGCTCAATGGTTAAGAATACTGTCTGCTCTTCCAGAGGTCCTGAGTTCAATTCCCAGCAACCACATGATGGCTCAAAACTCTCTATAATGTGATCTGATGCTCTCTTTTGGCATGCAGATGCATATGCAGATAGAGCACTCATAAAAATAAGTAAATCGATAAATATTTTAAAAAATAAAAATCAACTCAGCAACTCAAACAGCAACTTTCAAAATCAGACATTCCACTTCCATCTAAGCCAAAGTTATTCTGATTTGACTACAGAGACGCAGTGAGAGAGGATGCTGGGAAAGGTTGAAAGTCTTTGTTTTTCATAAGCCGTTATGTTTCTATAAGAGCAGAAAACTGTATGGTCAGCAAAACACTACAGTTCCTAACAAAACCATCATTAAGGACATGGTACCGCATCTGAGGTCGGGTGTCTCAGACAGTCATGGTCAGCATCACATGGCATGACCACATACATGTGCACAGTGCACATGAATATATATATGTATATATACATACACAGTGCATATATATATGTCTACACATACATAGCACACAGTATATAATCTATAACAATAATAATTTAAGAAGAAAGGGTGTAGAGTTTACGAGAAGAGTTTGAGAGAGGAGTTTGAGAGAAGAGAGGGAGAAGTAGGAATGATGTGAGTAGAGTACTCATGTATGAAATTCCCCAAAAAGAGTTATAATAGATGGATAGACAATTACTAAAGTGTTTGTTTTAATTCTGGTACCTAGAATCAGGAATTGAACTACAGGGAGAAAAGGAGCTAGAAGAAATTTCCAAAGCCAGAAGCAGAAAAGCTGAAAGCAAATGTTACATATCTCACACTTTGGGTCGGAACTAGCCCTGTTCTTTGGGACCTTTAGGAACCTGATCAGTACCTTCTTGACATCTTGACACCTCCTGTGACATGGGGGTGGGGGTAGGGGCGTGTCTGAAAAGTAGTACTTGGGAAAAAATGCATGATTAATTTTCATTAGGATTCGTTTTTTTCTTGAGTTGATCCATTCCATTTTGTTAGATTAATATTCATTTTGTCCAGGGTATGCTTTGTTTTCTAACACAGAACCTTTGCTTTTCTGCTTTTTAAAATCACTTCGCATGATTCCTGAATGTTTGTTTTTAATGATGTTTCTCAAGTTCATGTGAAAAATGTTTAGCCTTTACGGTCTTGGATTGCAAACTTTGAAAAAAGACAGCTTGAAAGTTAGCTGGGATTGGGCTTGCTAAACTCAACATGAGTTCACATGTAGGACATTGTTGATGCCTGGGGTATTATCCTCTTCAAATTTCATATCCCCTGGAGGTCAGGTGTTCCCTCCTGAAGCGGTAGGGGCCAACATCTACTTGCTGTGGAAAAGAGAGCTGAGATGTCTAAGGAATTTCAGATTGTGGACAAAAGAGCTTTGTAGATTAAATCGAGGCTTTTGAGTCACCTTCAGAAGGAAATCGAAAGCCTCTGTTAGTACCCGGGGAGTCTGAATTCTGCATATCTAGCTTTCTGAGTCAGACATGGCTACTTAAAGGCACTGTTGAAAGATGTCTGAGACTTAGAAAACTCCCCCAAGGAATTCCACTACTGGAAATGGCAGAAGGACAAATCTCTGTCCTGGCATCTTTCCCATGAGTTCTAAAAAAGTTTGCTTTGTTGTTTAAAAAAAAATGAGGTTAGTGCTCTCTGTTTCTCCCTGCCTGTATTCCTTCTACAATGCCATACCTTATACTCAAAAGGGGGCCTTTTCCAGCAGGCACTCATCTTTGTTCTTCAAGTCCTAAGAACCACTGTGCACAAATACGCTGTTTAAAAAAGACTCTGGTCTTGTTCCAGGTGGCCAAGAGTTTAGTTAATTAAATATTTATTAAAGAATTCTTTCTCACGACTGGGACTCCAAGGGAGGAGCAGCCTTGCTAGGCCACAGAAGAGGACATTGCAGCCATTCCTGAAGAGACCTGATAAGCTAGAGTTAGATGGAAGGGGAGGAGGTCCTCCTCTATCAGTGGACTTGGAAAGGGGCAGGGAGGAGATGAGGGAGG
>CM053745.1:2864112-3005195 GCA_028658305.1 Pachyuromys duprasi | reverse complement strand
AGGGTCTTCTATTCGATTCCATTGATCCACCAGTAGGTTTCTATGCCAGTACCATGCAGATTTTAGTATGGTTGCTCTATAGTACAGCTTGAGATCAGGGATGGAGATACCTCCAGAAGATCTTTTATTGTAAAGGATTGTTTTGGCAATTCTGGGTTTCTTGTTGTTCCATATGAAGTTGAGAATTTTTCTTTCAAGGTCTGTAAAGAATTGTGTTGGTATTTTGATGGGAATTACAGTGAATGTGTAAATTGCTTTTGGTAAGATGGCCATTTTTACTATGTTAATCCTGCCAAGCCATGAGCATGGGAGATCTTTCCATTTTCTGATATCTTCTTCTAATTCTTTCTTCAGAGACTGGAAATTTTTTCATACAAGTCTTTGACTTTCTTGGTTAGGGTCACACCAACGTACTTTATGTCCTTTGTGGCTGTTTGTGAAGGGTGTTGCTTCCCTAATTTCTTTCTCAGCCCTTTTGTCTTTTGTATACAAGAGGGCTACTGATTTTTTTTTTAGTTAATTTTGTATCCAGGCACTTTGCTGAAGGTGTTTCTCAGCTGTAGGAACTCTATTCTAGAATTTTTGGGGTCCCTCAGGTATACTATCATATCATCTGCAAATAGTGATACTTTGACTTCTTCCTTTCCGATTTGTATCCCCTTGATCTTCTTTAATTGCCGTATTGCTCTGGCTAGGACTTCAAGAACTATGTTGAACAGGTATGGAGAGAGTGGGCAGCCTTGCCTTGTCCCTAATTTCAGTGGGATTGATTTAAGTTTCTCTCCATTTAGTTTGATGTTGACTATAGACTTGCTGTGCATTATCTTTACTATGTTCAGGTATGTGCCTTGTATCCCTGATCTCTCCAATACTTTAAACATAAATGGGTGTCATATTTTGTCAAATGCTTTTTCAGCATCTAAGGAGATTATCATGTATTTTTTTCTTTCAGTTTGTTTATATAGTGGATCACATTGATAGATTTTCGTATATTGAACCATCCCTGCATACCTGGGATGAAGCCTACTTGGTCATAGTGGATGATACCTTTGATGTGTCTTCGGATTCGGTTTGCAAGTATTTTGTTGAGTATTTTTGCACCAATGTTCATAAGGGAGATTGACCTGAAATTCTCTTTCTTTGTTGGGTCTTTGTGAGGTTTAGGTACCAAGGTGACTGTGGATTCATAGAATGAGTTTGGTGGTGTTCCTTCTGTTTCTATTTTGTGGAATAGTTTGAAAAGTATTGGTGTTAGCTCTTCTTTGAAGGTCTGGTAGAATTCTACACCGAAACCATCTGGCCCTGGGCTTTTTTTGCATGGGAGACTTTTAATGACCACTTATATTTCCTTAAAGAATATAGGACTATTTAATTGATTTACCTGGTCTTGATTCAGCTTTGGCAAGTGGAATCAATCAAGAAAATTGTCCATTTCATTTAGATTTTCAAAATTTGTAGCATATAGGCTTTTGAAGTAAGACCTAATGATTGTTTGGATTTCCTCAGTGTCTGTCATTATGTCCTCCTTTTCATTTCTGATTTTGTTGATTTGGATATTGTCTCTTTGCCTCTTAGTTATTTTGGCTAAGGGTTTGTCTATCTTGTTGACTTTCTCAAAAAACCAGCTTGTGGTTTCATTGATTTCTTTGAATTGCTTTATTTTTTTCTAATTTATTGATTTCAGCCCTGACTTTTGATTATTTCCAGCCATCTACTCCTCTTTGGTGTATCTGCTTCTTTTTTTTTCCTAGGGCTTTAGGTGAGCTATTAAGTTGCTTGAATGGGATGTTTCGAATTTCTTCTTGAAGGAACTTAGTTCTATGAACTTTTTTCTTAGCACTACTTTCATCATATCCCATAAGTTTGGGTATGTTGTGCTTTCATTTTCGTTGAATTCTAGGAAGACTTTAGTTTCTTTCTTTGTTTCTTCCCTGACCCAGCTGTCATTGAGTAGCAAGTTGTTCCGTTTCCATGTGTGTGTAGGCTTTGTTATTTCTGTTGTCCTTGAGATCCAGCTTTCGTCCATGGTAGTCAGATAGGATACATGGGATTATTTCAATCTTTTTGTATCTGATGAGGCTTGTTTTGTGACCAACTATATGGTCTATTTTGGAGAAGGTTCCATGAGGTGCTGAGAAAAATGTAAATTCTTTTGTGTTTGGGTGAAAGGTTCTGTAGATGTCTGTTGGGTCCATTTGATTCATGACCTCTGTTAGAGTCATTGTTTCTTTGTTTAATTTCTGGTTTGTTGACCTGTCCTTTTTTGAGAGTGGGGTGTTAAAGTCTCCCACTCTTAATGTGTGGGGATCTATGTGTGGTTTCAGTTTTATTAATGTTCTTTTACAAATGTGAGTGCTCTTGTATTTGGGGCATAGATATTCAGAAGATGTGTCTTCTTGGTGGGGTTTTCCTTTGATGAGTATGAAATGACCTTCCCTATCTCTTTTGATTAATTTTGGTTGAAAGTCTATTTTATTAGATATTAGAATGGCTCCTCCTGCTTGCTTCTTGGGTCCACTTTCTTGGAAAACCATCTTCCAGCCCTTTACCCTTAGGTAATGTCTATCTTTGTGACTTAGGTGTGTTTCTGGTATGCAACAGATTGTTGGGTCTTGTTTACGTATCCATTTTGTTGGTCTGTGTCTTTTTGTTGGATAGTTGAGTCCATTGATGTTAAGGGAGATTATTGACCAGTGGCTGTTAGATGCTTTGATTTTGCTGTTGGCTATGGTAGTGTGTTTGTGTGCTTGGCTACTTTTGGTTTTGCTGTAGTGAGGTTATTTTTTTTCCTGGGTTTTCCTGAATGTAGTTAGTTTTCCTGGGTTCTATTTTTCCTTCTAGTATCTTCTATAATGCTGGATTTGTGGGTAGGTATTGTTTGAATTTGTTTTTTTCATTGAATAGCTTGCTTTCTCCATCTATGATTACTGAGAGTTTTGCTGGGTATAGTAGCCTGGGCTGACATCTGTGTTCTCTTAGGGTCTGCATTATATCCGTCCAGGACCTTCTTGCTTTCATAGTCTCTGTTGAGAAATCAGGTGTGATTCTGATGGGTTTGCCATTATATGTTGCTTGGCCTTTTCCCCTTGCAGCTTTTAGTATTTTTTCTTTGTTCTGTATACTTACTGTTTTGATTATTATAAGGTGGAGGATTTTCTTTTCTGGCCTAATTTATTAGGTGTTCTGTAGGCGTCTTGTATTCTTATAGGCCTCTCCTTTAAGTTGGGGAAATTTTCTTCTATGATTCTATTGAAAATATTTTCTGGGCCTTGAAGGAGGGAATCTTCTTTTTCCTCTATTCCTATTATTCTTAGGTTTTGTCTTTTCATATTGTCTTGGATTTCTTGGATGGTCAGAAATTTTTTGAATTTAACATTTTCTTTGACGGATACTTCTATTTCTTCCATTGTATTTGTTACACCTGAGATTCTTTCTTCCATCTCTTGTAGTCTGTTGGTTATGCTTATCTCTGTAGTTCCTGTTTTCTTCCCTAAATTCTTCCTCTCCATGATTTCCAACATTTGTGTTTTCTTTAATTTTTCCAATTCTATCTTCAGATCTTGAGTTGTTTTGTTTATTTCTTTCACCTGTCTGATTGTACTTTCCTGTTTTTCTTTTAGTTCCTTCAACTGCTTGAACTGTTTCTTTTATTTCTTTCAATGATTTAATTATTTCCTCTCTGAAGGCCACAAACTGTTTGGCTGCATCTTCCAGTATTTCTTCATGGATGGCCATAATCTGTTTGATTTTTATCTTCTTCTAATTCTTTACATATTTTATTTGTTTCCTCTATTATCCTCTTCATCAACATAGATGTAAGGTCATCTTCTTGAATTTCAATTATGCTGGGGTGTCCAGGACTGCTCATTCCTAGATGATGGGTTCTGGAGATGCCATATTGCTCTGTCTTTTTGTTGGTTGAGCTTTTACACTGACCTCTACCCATTGGGTTATTTTAGGTGTTGACTGTTAGTTTCTGGTGCTTCCTGGAGTCCTGGGGTGGGGAGAAACCCCTTGGCAGAAAGATGATTTTTCTTGAAGGAGGCCTCCTATGCTTTTTGGGTATGGTCACTGAATGGCCAGTGTTTCTCAGGAATTGCCGCTGCTCGCCTCAGGCGTATAGACCTGAGCGGTAGCTGTGGTCTTTTTCAGTCAGGGGGGCTCTCCTCTCACCCATAGAAGTCCTGGAGAGAGCTGCCCTGCTGCTGGGTTTCTTGTTCTGAATTTAGTGAGCTGCTTCTGCTGTTACACTGTTTTCCAGGCACCAGCCCTCTTAAAGAACCTGCTGATTCCCTAGCTGTGGGGTTTTCTCCCAACAGGCAAACTCAGTCTCTGGTGCCCTATGGCCCACATTTCTGTCTGAGAAGGTGAGTGGAGCGCACAGCAAGTCTCTGGGCCAGAGGCTGAGTGCTCCGCTCTGGGCTGGCAGCTTTGCATCCCCTTCTGGGCAACTAAGGGTTCCGCTCTGGGCGGGGAGGCTGTGCTCTCTGATCTGTTCACCCTTGGGTCCCCAGGACCTTTTCCAGGGATTGACTGGGTGACCTGTGGTCGGTCCCGATTGATTTCCACATCGTAGGATTTCCTCTCACCTGGCAATCACAAACGCTGCCGTTTTAGGTCCCAGAGTTCAGTCTCCTGGTCGCTGTGCCGACCCTGCTGTCCTACTCCTCAGACGCAGTGTCCTCCCGGGCCGCCATCTTGGATCCCTTATCACACTCTTTAAGAGTTCTCTTCAATGACTTCCTATCTAGGCTGTCACTTTGCAGTGAGGGTGTGGGTTGGGTGTAGGGATTGTCACAGAAGTTCTCTATGATTCCCTTTTCAGCTGTGAGTCTGCAGTCATTGATAGCACTGCAAAAGTAGCTTCCTTGCCCTTTACAGTCAGAGGAAGCACAGATCATGGACTTTCCTGTGGTTTCTGAAAACAGCATGGTCTCTGGGCTGTACAGACCACAGACATCAACACGGGTCTCTGCTGCAGCAGGACCACATCATGTCCTACTTTTAATGATGCACATTCATGTCTGTGAGAGATCTGAGTGAATCTCTCTCTACCTTAGCATTTTAATGTGAAAGTGGTACAATGAGAAATGTCTCAAATTCCCAGGACACTCTATTCAGGAGGTAACCTAGCTTTCCTTGGGGCTGTGTTCGCAGACTCCCCTCCAGAGCTACCCATGCTTTGGAATTGCAGGTGGTAAGAAATGGTATCCTGAAGACAAGGTCTGCTCTGGGAAAATAGTCATTCAATTACTCCTTGAGAATATTGAGTTTTCTTCTCTGTTTCTTTTTGTGCATGTCTCTCGAGTCCTGCTTGTCTCTGTCACTGCCTTCCGCCCCACATGTGCCTTATTTCTTTGAGACAGGGTCTCTCATTGAACCGGAAACTCACCATTTTGACTAGGCTTGCCTGATAGCAAGCTCACAGGACCTCCCTCCCTCCATCTTCCAATTACAGGTACACGCAGCCATGCTCAGCTTTGTACCCAGGTGCTGGGTGTTTGAGTTCAGATCCTCATGGTTATACATCAAGCCATCTTACCTACTGAACTATTTGCTCAGCATATCCCTGTATGAATATTTCTTTATATATAGAAAGTAAAGGCAGAGTCTTGTGGCCTGTTGGTCACTGGATGGGATTGTCCAAAGAATGGCAGGTACCTATCCCTCCTACCCCATGAAGACTGGCTATCAGCAACATCAGTCAGATGAAAGGGATTCTTAAAGCACAAACCCTGATGTTAATGAAGCATTTGTCCTTCATCTAGTGTAAACTGGCTGTACTAGCTTCCCAGATATTCCTTGCCTGTGTGTGGGACTCTAATCCTGTCACTCTCTATGGCAGAATAGAATAGAACCTTCCTATAGCAGGCAATGTTTTAACACTCCAAGGACTGTAAGAATGGGCACAACAGTCAAATAATCACAGAACAGCTCTTCAAAATAATTACAAAATAAAGAAATCTGTACATGGAAGCGATGGAGAAGAATAAACCTTAAATGAGCTCACTATGCAGTAAGAGCAAACCTCAGAAACTCTAACCGCTCCTTAGCGGCAATGAGAATGAGCATTGGTTACAATCAAGTCCCAAGAGGTCCTTCATGCTGTTGTGGCAACAGGAGTTAATTTCAACCCACAAGTACCTTTTGATCTTTTCAGCAAGGCCGGAGTATCATGACTAATGTCCAACAATTCTAGAAGAACTTTGCAGAAATTCTTAGGGAAACGAGATGCCGTTTGCTGGAGCTTTCCAACAAGACACCTTTGTATTCTCTAAAGAGCACTCTCTTCAACGTGACTGTCTCTTCGAAAATGTTATTTCTGTCAGTTCCGTGGGTGAGTGTGCCCTTTTCCACATTGCCATTTGGAAATACTCGGTTTTTATTTTTTTGTTTTTTTGTTTTTTGTTTTACTTCTGATGAATGCTCCTCTCTGCATGAGAGCACACATACACACTCTTGATAAAATTCACATCAGCTAAGACCAGCACCTCCAGGATCATATCTGTTATCATAATTTCTGCTTTGTGGAAGAGATAACCCCAGAAGGGTCAGCCAGTGGCCTCAGCTACACAGCAAGTCTTCAGTAGATGTCCTTACCTGTACCAAGCTCTTGCAAACAAGGGAAACCTGCCAAAGAGGTTGAGCTGAGTCCCTTTCCAGAGATATTGACAAGGGATAGCAGTTTCCCAGTTCCCTTTGTCCTCAGTCTCCTGAGGGTCTCAGGTTAGCTTTCCAGCTGCCAAAACAGAATCTCTTGAATTTCAAAGACACAAACAGGCGGTGACAATGTTAATGGATGCTAATGGGAATGACCTGGGCTGATTACATCTGGCCCTCTGGCTGACTGGCTTCTGCAGACATCATTTTAAAAAAGAAAGAAAGAAAGATCTTGGGGAGATGGTTCCTTCTATTCCCCCTTCCCTATAAGAAACCTAGTTCTACCTTGCACCTTCCAGGGAGGGGCTTTGCAAGGCCCCTGACACTCAGCAAGTTCTCCAGCCCTAGCCAGAACAGGTGTATTTCCAGGAATCTTCCTGTGTGCTCTGGTTCCTGGAAGGTGTCAGTGAACTCGAAGTTTTCCCCGATCATCCCAGTCCTCCCAGCCCAGCCCTCATCTGGAGCTGGCGACCAGCCGCTGTTCCCCACGCCTAGCTCCACATTTTTATCGTCTGAAACCTGAGTTGCTCTATAAGGTTTAATGTTTTCATCTATCCGTCCAGGCTTTCTTTTAAGGCTCTGAGGATCAGCATGCATGGAGCCAGGACCACCTACAGCCTTGCGCCAGCCAGGGAAATACTCTCTTTGTCTGTCTGTCTCTCTCTCTGTCCCGCTTCATTTTATTTAAATGGAATTGAACTCTGGGCCTTTTCTCTTCTCTGCATAAAGCTCTGTGGACTTTGCAGGGTTCCCCACCTCCTTTCTGTTTTCTTACGTTGAGGTTAGTCTCAGTAACTTATTTGGTCTGTACCTAAAAATGTTTACTGACCTTAGAATTAAGGCCAACAATTGAGAAGTGGGACCTTCTAAAACTAAAAAGCTTCTGTCCAGCTAAAGAAACAATCTAGTGAAGAGGGAGAAAAATCTTTACCAGCTGTGCAGCTGACAGAGGATAATATCCAGAATAAATAAAGAACTTAAAAAACAAAGAGTGAACAAATGAGGAAAATCAAATGGCCCATTTGAAAAATGTGCTATGGATCTGAACAAAGAATCCTCATTAAAAATAAATAGATAAATAAAAGTAGCTAAGAAATACCTCAAAAATATTTATTGTCCCTAGCAATTACAAAAATGCAAATTAAAACAACTTTGAAATTTCACCTGGCACTAGTCAGAATGGCAAAGATAAACAAAACAACCAAGAACAAATGCTGAAGGGGTGTGGGGAAAACGGACTTGTTGGTGGCCTTTGCAAACTGGTCTAGCTGCTCTGGAAATCAGTGTGAATAGACTTCAAAAAGCTAAAATGAATCCACCATACGACCCTATGCCAACTCCTCAGTGTGTGTGCAAAGAACTCCATACTCTATTCCATACATACTTGTTCAGCCATGTTCATTGCTGATCTACTCACAATAGTTAGATATAAATAAAACAAAACAAACCTAAATGTCTTACAACTGACAAACGGGTAATTAAAATGTGGCACATACACACTGTGAGACATTATAATGGAAAATGAAATGAGGAAATATGCAGACACATAAATGGAACTAGAAAAGATCACATTGAAGTAACCTACATCCAGAGGAACAAACTTTCATGTTCTTTCTTAGCTGTGGCTCCTAGCTCCAAATCTTCAGGTCTGAGTGCAAAAACTGGAATAAACAAAGAATTTAGAAAAGTAAAAAGGAACCATGATAAGGTAGCAATGAATAGGGAAAGAGCAGGGGATAAATAATCTGAAAGGGGAAACAGAAAAAACAGAGAAGTACTTAATTGAGAGGAGGAGGTCAATACAAAAGGACCTCAAAGGAGAAGGGCAAAATAATAGTAAAGAAGTCTGAATAAGCCACAAAGAATCAAAATATTATCTATTTACCTAAAATTACATATTAAACATATAAAACACAGAATTTATATAAAAATTTCCCATTTGGGCTGACAACGATCCTTCCAAAGAGCCATAGACTATTTAAGAACAAAAACAACCCCCTCCCAAATCACTACCATGCATGAGAATCCCCTTATGAGTTGTTGATCAGGGGAGTCCAAGACTCCCAAAACATTATAGACTATTGATATTGGCCTAGATTGGCCCCCAGAAGTTGAAAATAAGTCTGTAGTTGCTGAAGACACTGTATACTTGGGACATGGGATCTAGAGACTCCAAACTGGATCCGACCTGAAAGCCTCTCTCTCAGGACTAGCTTTTGTGGTACCAGAAGGTTCCATGCAAGCCTTCAAAGGGGGGGGGGGGTGGGTATGCAACTCGCTATGATGCCTATAAGCTATAACTACCAGCATGGCATAATAACCCCAAGGGTATAATAGTTGCATGCCTACCTTGGTGGTAACTAACAGCTCTCTAATTGGACTTGAGAATCATCTACAGAAGGGAAATCATACGTGGCTCTGGAAACCTAGCCAAATCCCCCATGTTAGTGAGGTCATGAATATTGGAGGAGAACCTTCAACTGACCCTTTATTAAATCAGCATAATTCCCAACTACTTAAATGGTTTGTCCTTATACCCGCAGACAAGTCTCATTCTCACCCTTCGGCAAAGAAACTTCTCTTTGAAACAGAGACTATTTACAGAAAAACCACAACCAATCCAAACGGAGAGAACAAGAGAACGTGAATATGTGTTGCCTAGCTCCAGTTGATCCATCTACAGCACAGCTCTGCGCCTGAGGCTCTGGGAACATAGAGGAAAGGAGGTGGAGAGAGTGCAAGGACCAGAGGAACGGGATGTCTGCTGTGAGAGCATGTCTCAGAAATGTCAGGGAAGCTGCACCCATGAAATCTCACCAACTCGGTTGCCTCAACAAGACCTGAACAATGATAATAACTACAGATGTGCTAACATAGATGGGGGAAAGCTCACTAGACAAGGAACTACGGGCAACTAAAGAATGACAAGATTGGGAGAACTAGCCTTCACCAGGGCAGAGCCCCTCCGCGTTACCTACCAGCACCAAGTACTTAGCCCTTCAATCATATGCACATAAGCAGAATATGCAGGCCAAGAAGATTGTATTTATATATTTAAAAAATATATGTGTACAACAATTTAAAAAAGAGGCCATGAATTTGAGAGAGAGAGAACAAGGGAGGGTACATGAGAAGAGTTGGAAGGAGAAAAATAAAAAAAGGAAATGATGTAATTATATAGTATTTACTGAATAACTTGGGTAATATGAAATGGATATGGGGGTTCTGATAGCTCTCAAGTCATATGTTTGATAAACCTAATGTGCAAGTAGAATAGGAAAAGGCACAAACAGAACTATCAATGAAAACAACATCAAATACTCTACATTGTTACCTGCGGTTGGGTCTGAGCCAGGCGTCTGCATGTTCTTGGCCTCTTCTCCAAAAAAATGACCATAATGGCTCACGTGGGTTTGCAGAAGAAACAAAGTAACTTTATTTGAAGTAAAGTGATGGCATAGATAATAGAGAAAGACATTGTCCAGATGGACAGGAGCCACATGAGAAGGATATTCAAGGGCCTGGAGTACTGCCCAGGCCTTCCTTTTATGGAGTTCAGGAAAAGGAGGAGATGAGAGTTTAGGTGGGTATAGCTTAGGTGGTTCTTTATTTTGATTGATAGATCAGATCATGTAATCATTTTTCCTGCTGTGCATGTCATTTCCCACAATGCTTCTGACTTTAATCATTCGCTCACCCAGTGATGTACAGGCATAGGGTGATAAGCAGCCTCCCTCAGAGGTTACTAGAAGATAACAGTTTGGACTTAGTAAACATGGCCCCCAAGGTTCACCCCACACTGGCCTTTCTACTTTGTACCAGGATGTATTGTGAAGACACTTCAATAAACACTGTCTTAATTTTATTGCTGTAAGGTGCCAGGAAACGTATTCTATTGTTCAGAGATGGTAATACAGATGTGGAGGGTGAAGAGTTCTGCAGTTGCTAGGTTAAGTTATTTGGAGAGAGATCTGTGTGCATAGTCCTTGCAGGCGGAGGTGCTTGGATGCCAAGTACAAGAGAGTAAGATCCCAGGTATAACCTATCTGATATACTTGCCTTTCTCAGAACCAGAGGTTGAACCTAGGGCCTCATGTCTATGCTAGGCAAGCTAATCAATGATCTGGACCACAAAGCCGCATCTCCTGCATTTCCCCCTATTTCTAAATTTCAGCTTTTTATTTTAAGACAGGGTCTTAAGCTAGTGGTCTGGGCTGGCCATGAGTTTGTGGTTCTCCTGAATTCCTGCCTCTGGAGTATCTGGGATGCTCCTGTCTCACTAGGTCCAGGTTAAGCATGGATAGCCTTAATTGTGACATTAAAACATAAAAAATCAAAATGCTTCCTAAGATAAATCATCAGGAGATGAGGTGCTGGCTGACAGGAGAGTGTGTTGACACAGAACAAGCTGTTCAAGCTGAGGGTGGTGGCATGTGTCTGTAACCCCAGTGCTCAGGAGGCTGAGTCAGGAAGACCCGTGAGTCTGAGGCCAGTCCAGAAACAGCTAGTGTCTTTCTGAGATCAAAATAAAACAAAAACCCAAGAAGACTTCTAAAGCAAGTTTGTAGCATTCTACATTAAAAACCTCTATTCCTTCTACATTGGGTTTAAAATCCACACACAACATGTTTGGTCCTCTGCAGCCTTGGAGTCAACCAATTGAGATGGAAATCATTTTTTTGTTTTTTGAATAATGTTTGTATAAAATGCCTGCAGATTTTTCTTTATCATCAGTCCCTATACAGAAAAGCATAACAATCATTTCCCAAGCATGTACAGTGTATTAGGTGTTCAGAGTCATCTAGAGATGTAAGACTCTGTTTTTAATAACTTCCAAAGGTTTTATATAACATCCATTTTAAGTCTGAACCTCCAAAGTCTTTTGGTTTCTACCCAGGGGCTTTGAAGCTAATCCCCCTCAGTTGACAGTAAATTTAGTATTTGGTCACAGCTGGGTTGAAGGAAGTAACTTTGGGAGATCAATCAGCTGCCTTTGAATAGGCAAGTGATAAAAATAGGAAGGAGCCTGGGCTATCACTAAGGAGGCTGGGTGTTCATTTGAGAATCAAGTAATCCAAGAGATTGGATCAGGGAGAACTTTGATCCTCAGAATGGCTCCTGAAGTGACTGAGTATTTGGGTGGTGGGAACAGAAGGCTAAGGGGATAGGCTGATCAGTTTGCCAGTGGGGTGCTGGAATGCAGGAAGTCCTACTGGGGTTGCTATTGCTGTGATGAAACACCATGACTAAAGTAACTTGGAGAGGAAAAGATTTATTTGGCTTTTACTTCTACATCACTGCTCATCATCAAAGGAAGGTCCCGATGGCTTGCTCAGCCTGCTTTCTTATAGAACTCAGGACCGCCAGCTCAGGGACAGCACCACCCACCATGGGCTGGGATCACTAACTAAGACAGTGCCTTACAGGATTGCCTACAGCACGATTTTAGAGGCATTTCCTTTTTCCCTTCTTTCATTCTTTTTTTTTCCTTAAAAAACTTTTTTTTCTAATTTTGCTTTTGCAAGAAAGGGTTTCTCTGTGTAGCCCTGGCTGTCCTGGAACTCATTCTATAGACCAGGCTGGGCTCAAACTCAGAGATGCACTTGCCTCTGACTCCAAAGTGCTGGAATTATAGGCATGTGACACCACTGCCAGGCTAGAGGCATTTTCTTAATTGAGGGTCCCTCAATTAGTTTATGTCAAATTGACTTAAAACTATATAATACACAGAGCTAGATGGGAGCTCTCTCTCTCTCTCTCTTTCTCTCTCTCCACACACACACACACACACACACACACACAGAGAGAGAGAGAGAGAGAGAGAGAGAGAGAGAGAGAGAGAGAGAGAGAGAGAGAGAACTGAATCTCCAGCATTCAGGTGTCCCTTTGGTGTGGACCAGAACATCAAGCCCTTTAAGCGTAGATTTTTTAAAGATTCTCATGCATTATGGAAGTAACACATTCACATGCATATGTGGCACATGTATGGAAGCTGGAACGCATGCACATATGTTGGAAGGCTCTCCTCAGCCTTTCCTGTCACAGCAGCATTTTTAGCTGCTGAGGAGGTGCACAGCTTCAGTCTGTGCATTTTCTGTTCTGAACCCTGGAGTCTGTAACCTAGAACTGAATTCTCACTTATAAATCAATGTATAAGACTCAAGGCATTGGGGAGGGGGCAGAAAATTCGCACTAAAATCCCTAGTCTACCCCTTAGCTGCTCTCCTAGTCAAGTTTGCAGACACCCTTGGCACTGAGCCTGTCATAGTAAAGAAAATGCAATCTGTGTCTAATGTATTGCATTTTCTCTGGTGGTTACAACTCATTTAGCTTCTTCCACACCTTCTCTCATCAGGTGTTTAAAAAAACAGTGTATGCCCAGGAAACAAGGAAACACCATGGCATACAAATGTTGGGAAATCCATCTGAGGTCACGCACGCAGAACGAATCATACAGTTCTTAAGCTGTTCAAAATTTTAGGCTCATTTTATTAACCATGAGCTTTGCAGCTCTGTGGCTGAGCTGTATTCCCATCCCAGCCCCCTGTGAATGTAGCTCAGATTTTTCATACCTTCAAAAAAAAAGTGCATTTGGGAGTTCACTCTGAACCCTCACCCAGGCCACACTGCACAGTCTAATATTTCTAAGCAATTGCAGCAGTAGTAATTTGTATCCGAATGATTGTAAAGTACTAACTTTCACCTCTAGAAACAGACAGAGGACTCAGTGGGGTACAGAAGCCTAGCATACAGATCCAGCACATTGGAACACCCCCAAAGAATCCTGGATCTGCCAAACAGAGAAGAAGGGAGTGGCACTCAAGTCACAGATCACCTTCCATGCTTGGGATCATCTGAGGATACAGGGCAGGTGAGGAGTGAACTTTTAAGAACATAGGGAATGAGACAGGACTAGCAAACAGCAAGTTTGAGGCTGTCAAAATGGATAAGCTGTTAACCAAATGCATTGAAGTGGCAAAGAATAGTTGTAGAGAAAAGGCAATTCATGTTTGAAGTGGCCCAAATTGGTATTGGCTGCAGAGGTCAGCCATCTCATCTTCTAGAAGCAGTGACCTCCTGGAACCAGGGGCACTGCATCCCAGGTCCTGGTGCTGTCTGTGAATGGTATTTCTTTGATATGCTTTTTGCACCACCTGCTGGCAAAGAATTGTGATCCTAGCTCTCACTAAATGGAAGGCAAGAGGACCCCGGCAAGCAAAATCTAGGGCTATGGTCTTGGTATTAAGACCTAGAGACAAGCCGCAGAGGCGCCTATTTAACACACCAAGGCCGACCTCGCCTCTGGGTTTTCCCAGCATCCTTCAATCCCTATCTTAGCTTTCCAGCCCAGAGTCCAGCCAGCCTTCCTCTCCCCCAGAGGCTCTTCAATATGTAATCCAAAACATTTTGGTTCTCTCTCTCCTCTCTCTGCATGCTTTCTCTGTTCCCCTCCCCCACCCACTCCCTTTCTGTCTTTCTCTGCACAGCAACTTCCCTGGCTTCTTTCCCATGGGACCGTGAACCTGCCTGAGAGCTGCCCCCAATAAACCTGAACTTACACACTTTAATTTGGCTTGAAGTGGCTCATTTTATCAGTGGAGAGTAACGCTCAGATGGGAATCCCTGCTATTGGAGTTGCAGCTGCTCAACACCTGGTTCTTTGTTACCCCTTTTTAGTGTGTGCTCTGTAGTGTCTGCTGGTTTGTACAGGTTCTCTTCCTGAAACCGTCACAGCATCGTGAGACAATCGCTTCAATGTAGATGAACAGGAAAGGGTCCTTTGTTTTCAGTGGCTTGGAGAGGTGTCTTCATTGAATCCAGAAAACACAATGCTTTTTTGGTAAGTGGCAGGTACACCATTTATTCCTGCATCTGTTGGTGCATTGCAGGAAACTGCTCTAGAATTTTTTTTTTTTTTTTTTTTTTTTTTGGTGACATAGTGAAACTTTTGGGATAAGCCAAGAGTACTGTGCTCAACCCAGTGTCTTTGAAATGGCTTCTCTGGGTGAAGTTTTAGAGCACCTGTACATTGCCCATGCTCCTCTCATGCAGAACACTAATTAGACTCAGTGGAATGAATATATGATTATGTATATATACATATAGGTGTGTGATCTTGTATATAATAATATATAATATATACTTTATATATGAAGGTGGGAGAGGCTTGTGCTGGGAGAAAGGTCCAAAAAGAGGGGGAGTGGGGGTGGATATTATCAAGACACATTGTATATATGTATGACGTTGTCAGAAAAGAGATAAAAGTATTTTTAAAAGAGAAAAAATAGCCATATCATTTCCTATTTAGAGTCATTCTTTCCCATTCTTATGAACGTCTCTGGGTTTTGTGTCAGGACTTCTACTCATCGCCATTATTGATTAGCTGTTTCATGTGCTACTTCTACTCTACTGCCCTCTACCCAACAGTTACTGAAGCGTGAAATGGAACAGTCCTGGGAAGACAGGAAGGCGCTTAAGGAGAGGTGAGCTCTACTTTCAAGCCCTTTGTCCTTCTCTGGTGGAGACATGCATCCAGGTCTTCTTGGCACAAGGCATTCTTCTTACAGGATCTTAAAGGAACCATAGACAGGACTCCTGCAGCTGATCAGGAGCTGAGATGGAGAACTGAACAGAAGGAGACCCACACCTTGCATCCTCATTCTTTTAAACCAAATTTCTGTCCTTTTTTTGTCTAATAAAATGATTTCCCCAGACTCAATTCCTGTGTGTCCATGTCATTGTCACCTTCCTGAAAATAGGCAGAGTGCCTCACCAGGAGGACCAGGAAGAGAAGACACAGTCAAGATCAGCTTAACTGTTTCCCCAGCAGGAGCTGTGACTGTAGGCACTGCTCTGCCTATACTTTGAATGTGGAACATCACCTCTGTTGGGGAGAATGGCAAACCTTTGTTTGTAATTTTTTTTTTTGAGGAGGGGTGGTTCAAGACAGGGTTTCTCTGTGTAGCCTTGGCTGTCCTAGGCTCGATTTGTAGACCAGGCTGGCCTCAAACTCACAGCCATCAGCTTGCCTCTGCCTCCCTGAGTGCTGGCATTAAAGGTGTGCACCACATGCCTGGTTCTCTGCTTATCACTTTAAAGTGCTTGTTATTTTAGAGTAGAAAATAGCTGGGAAGCTATCGCGGCTCTTGACTCACTCAGTGTCAGGCTGTGCTCTGGCAGCTCCTCAGAGAAAGAGGAACACCTTCCTGTCTGGTGTTACCATACATGCTTAGCATGTTTTTCAGATCTACCCATGAAACAGATGTGCCAGTGGATACTGGAGACAGCTAGTGTGAAGTGAGCTAGCCATCATGCAGACGGCTTCCTTCAGGAATCTGGCTTTGGGTCCATGGCAATTCTGTTTTGATGGAAGGCTTGGACATTTAGTGCCTGTGAGAACAAAGATTCTGATACAAAAGCCGACAGTATTCTGAAATCCTTTACAACAAATCTGAGAGGTATAATATGGCTGAAAAATCTAAATTTTTTTCTGACATACTAGGTAAGGAAATACATGGGATCTATTTTCCCTGAATATTAACACTTTATATTTCTGACCAATTGAAATTCTGTGTCAAATACAATCCTAAATGCTTTTAAGTGAATGAAAAATTTGAGGAAGGCCATAAAAAATAATTGTTTTTCAAAATATGGACATTCTGAATAGTAAGTATGATCAAGATAAAGTGAGCGTACAGCCAGCTGACTGGTACTGTTTGGCTGATCTGTTAGCAGCCTGTAAAGAAAGCTTTTCTCTTTGTCCCAGGCTTACATTTGACCATTTATTCTTGTTTTAGGTGAAATATGGTTCCACCTGGCATCCTCCAAAACATAGTTCTTATCTAATGAATACTTGGCTGCTCTTTTCATTTCTGATTTTTTTTAATGGCATTCCTTTCTTGTCTGGGTTTGAGTCTGGTTGGCTTCCAGAAATGCATTCTTCCTCCTTCGCACTGCTAACTGCAAAGCTGGGGCAGGGAGAGCTAACTGTTTGCCTTATTCCAGCAACGGGGTCACCAGCCACTGCACCATGCGGTCCTTCTCCAGGAAGCATCCCCTGGGGGTGGTGCAGCTCCCCTGGTGGAGGACACCTGGTGGACACCTGGAGGAGTGCTGCCCAGGGAAGCCACCTGGCACCTGAAGACCACAGCCACAGCCACCTGGGATGCTTGCTTCCCCCTTGCTCTCACCTACTTGCTGCAGTATTCGGTGATAAAGGTCCTGGCTTGTGTTTTGCAACTTGTGATATCAGAATCTAAGGCTTTGATTGTAAGCACTTGACAAAAACATGCTCCAGGAATCATTGCAGCGTGTGGTACACCGAATGCTGCCCTGTGGTTTCAACACCTTTCTTAAGGAGGAATAAGGCAGTCATCTGTAATTGTTTGTTTGCTTGTTTTGTTGTTGTTGTTGTTGTTAGACTTCCGCTATATAGCCCAGGCTAGCCTTTTCGTTCATTGTGATTCAAAGCTGTTCTGAGCCCACAGGATGCTCTGGAAGCAGTTATTTCCCCCAGCACCTGGCTCCTTTCACGGTAGTGGGGTTTGCTCATGGCAGCTGAAGCAGCTGCTGTTCTCTAGCACTTGTCACTAGGCAGTCAGGGTCTTTGCAATGTTTAGAATTTTAAATGATTTAAGTTGCCCTTACATAAGAGCTTCAATATGATATTAACCACACGTACACACAGTTCTGGCTGGCCTGAAACTCTCCATGTAGACCCAGCTGGCCTCAACATCTAGGTGCCTCAGTCTATACTGAATGGGAAGCTTGAAGGGTGCGGGGAATTGAGTATGCTATGCCCCCTGCCCCCCAAAGTGTGGTAACCTAAAATGGCTTGTGTTTTGACTATGTGCAAACTGTGATTCTTTTAATGACACAAATGTTTTAAGGTGTGTGTGTGTGGTGTGTGTCCAACAACTTCTCTCTGGTATATATACACATATACATGTAAATGCATCTGTGGACCTTTCCAGCTTCAATTTAGGCAGATGCAGCCTAAGTCAACAGCTTTGATCTAAACACAGGCTACACCAGTTAGTTCTCATTTTCTTCTACTCATCCTCACAGATCCAGCCTTCAATTTCTGTCTGGAATCTGGGAAATTGACCCTCCAGTCTTTGGTTTCTGCTTCACAGTAGATAGTTCCAAGGCTGGGCTGTGGAGAGAGAAGTTGAGATACCCCCTCTTCTCCCTCCCCTGTTCCTCTTGGTGTCAGGCAGTAACTTCTAAGTTGAAGCTGCTGCTTTCTGGTCACATGTCTTCTTCTGTTTGCACCATCAGAATTAGAGGTGGCAGTGGCTTGCAGATCTTTCTCATCTCTGGGTGGCTCAGCACTTTTGGTGTTATCCTAGTCCAACGTGACCCTCAACTCTGTATAGTCCCTGACACAACTCGTGTAAAGTGGATCCTTTGAGTGAAATTTTGTGTCCTTTGAATCTTGGTGACAAGGGGCCAGGTTTGGCATCCCCTCTTCCTTTCCTTGTGGAAAGGGATAGCAACACACAGCGCTAGTTAAGATACCCCAAAGACGAAGGTAATGGTGTGGTTTGCTGGAGACTTGTTCCCCTCATGTCCAAAAGTTCCCATTCATTGCCGAATTTCCCACTTGCAGTTGACTCCAATATCTGATTCCCAGAGCAATCAACCAAGAACTCAGCTGAGCACTTCTAATGACATTCTCTCTTAGAGAATCTGCCACAGAGTTCTTAGGATTAGGAAATGGTCCAGAATTCTCTTCCCAGGGCCTTTTCAGGATGCTGTGCTGAGAATCCCAGTGGTATTTTGTAAAGAGCCAGTCCTGGCTCATGCCTGCTGGCTTTGATTTCTACAGGATACGCCCCCGCCATTTCCACGACCAGCTTCATTATATTCTCCTTCTGATTATCCTCCCTGCCAGAGATGAGATGGAATTGTTTTATGCATTTTCCAACTTTGCTGGCAGAGTGCAAAGCAGTAAACCTAAACAGATGGGCGCAGGATGCACTGTCTGTCACGGGGCTGGGGAGCCTGAGTTTCCTTTGGGCTATTTCCTGCTTCCACAGTTTGTGCTGTGTCCTGAATGACTGATCTTTCACTTTGGATCCTGGCTGCTTAGTTGGTTCCGTTTCTTCTCAGCCACCCAGTGCCCTTGTCTGCTGGATTTTCCCCTCTTGAGCCTCCTCTGCCATAGTGAGCTCCTCTCTTAACTTTCTTGGAAATTGAGGCAGGAGGCGGGAGCGGCTGTGTACCCCTGAGACTGAGATCGTATCCAATCATGAGTCAGAAACTGAAGAAGAGGGCCACTAAAATGGCTCCACAGGTAGAGGCCCTTGCCTCACGAGCCTGCCCACCTGAGTTTGATCCCAGGATCCCATGGTGAAAGGAGAGAATCTGCTTTCCTCTAACTTCCATACATGCGCTGTGCCACACAGCCTTCCACACGGAGACACACAGTAGTAACAAAACAACAATGATAGAGGAACTGGAAAAGCAGCCGGAATAGCTCAAGCCCTCACATTACCTCTTGTTATGCAGACATGAGGCCATGCTCTGCTATGGACCTAAACGGCCCGCCTGCCTGGATGGCCTTCTGTGGCAACTCCCCACCGGAAACACCAACGCATCATCCAACCCAAACTCACAATTTGTATTTTCATGAAACCATATGAGTCTTCAGTTAGCTCTGTTTCATAATAGGAACTCTTATTTCATCTTGCAATATGTTTCATAATTTTCACAAGTTCCAAAAGTTTGTAATTCTAGTACCTTCTAATTACAATGATTTTTAAATGTGTATGTTCTCATTCTTTTTACAGACTCTGAGTCAGTTTGGGGAATAATTTTACCAATGTAAGCTCCAGATTTCCCTAGTTTTAGGGTGTCAGGAACAAACACACTGTTGGTTTTGTTTTTTCTTTTTTTTTCTTTTTGCCTATGTTTGTCTTTGCTACAGTGTTTGTCAAATATATAGACATGCTTAGTTTTGGTCTGTGCCTGAGCTGGTTGGTCTTAGACACTGTTTCTCCGAACAGCCTGAGTGTGGCCCCTTTTCAGTGGCTGGCTACCTTCCATTAGCAACGCTGGCTGGTGTCCTGCTTCCCCTTCCAATTTGTGTACCCACCCAGACTCTTCCAGTCCTCTCATCTCCCCAAATATGCCACAAGACAACTAGTTCAACACTCAGTTCTTCACAGCTCTGTAAAGGCTATTCTTGTCTGGGCCTCGCAGTAAATTTAGATTACGGTTGCATTTCTGTGCAAACTTCTGTTTTTCCTGGAGTTAGGAACCTTAGCCTTGGTTTTGTGCCTTCTTGTTAACTCGCTCCAGTTTTTCACAGGCTGCCTTTGTCTTCCCTTGGGCCTCCTGTCCATTTTGTTTCCCTGAAGCCATGTCTGTGGTCCATCTGATGTACAAGGCTTGTGCTCAGTACCTGTGTGCAGCCAACATCCTAGCCTCTCCTGGCTCCCTCTCTTGGTTTAGTCTTTGGGACAGAAATTAGTGTCTAGAAATTAATGGCAAGTGAACTTGAGGAGTTGTAAAGTCAGTGACCATGGTGTTGAGGATGTACAGGTTTTAGACGGTTTGTCTTAGGTCCTCACAGTTGGGCTTGGTGTATGAGTATAGGATGGAAAGCGTTATCCTTAGAATCTCAGAGCATCGCTCCGCTCCTTCAGGCCTTCATTCACAAGACTAATTCTGTGGTCCTTCCAGGGTCTTGCTTTGTTTTTTTTTCTCTCTCTCTCCCTTCCTCCCTCCCCCTCTCCAAGTATGTAAATATGTATGTGCATGGGTGTACTAGTGTGTGCTTGAGCACATGAACTTTGAGAGTCTTTTTCTATCACTCTCCACCTTACTTTTTCGAGAGAGGCTTCTTGCTGAACTTGAAACTCACCATTTTGGCTACATGGGCTGTCCAGCAAGCTCCTATGATCTGCCTGTATTACTGGGGTCACAGGTGCCTGATGTCACATCTGGCCTGTCTTTTACATGTGTTCTAGGGGCCGAACTCAGGTCCACATGTCTGTAAGCACATTCCCATTAAGCCATCTCCCCAGGCCAGTTATGTGGTATTTTCTTGGACCCTTCAGAAGGTTTTTGTATCTTCTACTTGTTTTAATACTGAAAACTCTTAATAGTGCTCAGATGTAATTTATGCTTTCTGATTACTTGACAGCTTGGTTGGCTTTATTTTAATTTTTGAGATTAAAATGTAATTACATCATTTCCTCCTTCCCCTTCTTTCCTCTAACCCCTCCCATGTGCCCCCTGCTTGTTCTCTCTCTCTCTCAAATTCATGTGGCCTCTTTCTCTTTAATTGTTGTTACACATGCACACACACCTAAATATTAAAATACAATCTGCTCAGTCTGTATAAATGTTAGCTGTATGTTTGTTTTCAGGGCTGACCATTCAGTATTGGATAACCCAATGCTCTTCCTGGGGAAGACCATTTCCCCCTGTCAGCATTCCTTGGTTGCCTACAGTTCTTTGGCAACTTGGGGCCCAGTGTAACTTCCCTGACATTTCTAGAAGACTTCCTCTCACAGCAAGCCTTCCTGTCCTTCTAGCTCCTACATCTTTCTTTCCTCTTGTGCAGCAGTCCCTGCGCCTTGGTTGGTTGGCTCTTTCCACCCAGGATTTTCAGAATGCATAGTGCTGAGAGTATTCTTTGCCTTGATGCGGTGATACATCCCCCAACCCCTTCATTTCCAGCAATGACAACAGGACACCAATGCTTTAGAGGAAAGAATGAAGAAGGGATTCACTGGATGCCTGCTGTACTCTGAGATTCTAGACATCCACAGACCAAGAATTGCTGGGGCAAAAGGCCAAACTCCAATGAAACTGGAAAGAATAGCTTATCCAAATAAGAATTTACCCAATATCTATCTATCTATCTATCTATCTTTTTTTCTTTCTTTCTTTCTTTCTTTCTCTCTATCTTTCTATCTCTCTTTTAAAGCAGGCCCTTACTATGTAGCTCAAGCTTTCCTCAAGCCACATTATAGCCTCCCAAATGATGGGAGTACAGGTATGAGCCCCAATGTCCAGTCATTTTCCTTTCTTAAGAAATAAAAGGATTTAGTGGGAATCAACATGTCAAATGCCTTTGAGCACCTTTCTAAAGATTCCTGTGGGACTGGAGAGATATAGAGGTACATAGGATAGGCCCATCTCCTGCACCTGTCTTCAGGATTTACAGGTGATAAAACATTTTCATGGGTGTTTGGGGGATTTCTAGGCTAAAGAAGCTATAGGATGGCTATGCTACGCTTTTTTAAACCTTCAAATTCAGCAAATACCTAAATCTGGTCCTTAGGAAGAAGTGACATGGTGAGAAAGAGGTGTGTCCATGAATGAGAGGCAACACACTTGTCGTTAATCGTTGTTTATCTCCCGCTGTTTTTTGTTTCATAAGAGGTTCAGCATTATGACCACTGTCTTGGATGCACATATACACATACACACTGATGTGCTCACATGGCTAATATGATAAGAACTGGACAAAACTCAATGTATATCAAAGGAGATGCCTACTTTCTGAGATGTGCTACCCAGGCAGGTCTTCGCTTTGCTATGTAGCCAAGGATAGTCTTGATCTCTTGATCTTCTTGCCTCCACCCCTCCAAATGCTAGGATTATAGGCATGCACTGAACCTGACTATTCTTATCTTTGACACAATATGCTAACCTCTATTGTTGTCACATCATTAATGTAGCTTGTATAACTAAGCCACTGAGAAAGAGACCATTTATGCCTTGCACAGCGCCCTGTAGTCGATGAGGAACTTCTGTACCTTCCTCTGTGCTGAAGAACAGCAGAAGGAGTTCAGTGTCTGGCTGGTGTGTCAACCTAGTTTCCCAAGAGTCTGTCATGGATCGCCAGCAGCGTAATCTGGTAATAAAAGATGAATGTTTCAGTCTGTTTTGTGTTGCTGTAGCAAAATACCAATGGTTAGGTTCTTAAATGGAAAAGGTTGATTTATGTCACAGTTCTGAAGCTCCAAAAGCAAGTCCCTACAATCAACCCGTGACATTCCTCTGGAAGAATCACAGGATGGGAGCTGATATGACCCGCAGGAAGCATGTATGTGAGAGGTGCCACGTGCTAAGACAGGAAGCAGGGGCCCGGAGAGGCTGTGGGGCAGCCAGCAGCTCTTTAGACAGTGTCCTACCATGTAGCTCAAGCTGATCTTAAACTTCTTTTGTAGTTCAAGCTGGCCTGAAACTTGGGATCTTCCTGTTTTAGCCTCTCACAGGCTGGCTTATACTTTCATTGGGGGCCAACCTGGTGCAAAGAGAATTTTATCAAGGCCATCCAGGAGTGGTGTCCAGTGACCCACTTATCTGTCTTTGAGCCCCAGGTCTGAAAGAATCATCACATGCTACTGATGTCACATTTGGGATAAATCTTCCTATCCTTATCCTTTGGGAGACAAATAGCATTCAAACCATCACAGAGTGAAAATACGCTTCCAAGATGGACCAGTGCTGCTAAAAAAGCTACTTCCTCTAATGCAGTAGAAAGTGAATTGCTGATGGGTCCAGTGCAATTAATTTAACACAGTTTCTCTGAGACACCCCGCCCTCCCACACACATGAATTACTTTGCGATTCCAGTGAACAGCACTGAGAAATTCGCTATGTGAAGAATTCTTTATGGAAACTTAAATAAGGCTAAAGAGCAGGGCGGGCAGCTGAGGTGTGGTTTGGGGAGAGTGAGAGGCCCACAGGGAGTTGTCAGGGACACCAGCAGATGCTGACCACCTTCGTTCCAGGGCCCGAGCTGCTGACCAGAAAAGCCTTGGCTAGCTAGACTCAGGTCTCAGAAGGGATAAGCACCCCCCTACACACACACACACACACAGAAACACACACACACACAGGGATGCAGGAAACTGATTCAGTTTCTCCTCCTCCCCCCGCCCCCCCACACACAGGGATGCAGGAAACTGGTTCAGTTCCTCGACTGGTGAAAGGGCAATTTTGAGTAGATGTGACTGTAGAAGGGAGGGAGAGCACAAGGGAAATGCTGGCTGTTCCTAGGCTGAACTGTGTGGCCTAATTAAACAATGTTCTTTAAAGTGCACTGAAACGGTCAGTTTTTAAAAGGAACTAAGCATTTTCAGAAGTGGGCCTCACAAACAGCGCTCACCAGGATGTGATAAAGAAATGCTTTACAAAACTCAAAGGAAATGGAGGTGAGGCGCTGAATCTGCTTCAGCTCCTGCAGCTCTAAGAGAATGTGTAGATGCTTTGTGTGCTGCATAGGCTAACGCCTCCCAGGCGCCCTTCAGCCGCCACAGTGAAGAACAGACTCACTGGTGAGAAGTGTGTGTTTTTATAAATTATATTACATATAAGTGTGTATTTTCGCATGTGTGTATGTGTACTCGAGTGTAGGTGCACACGGACACCGCAGACATCAGATCCTCTGTAGTTATAGATGGTTGTGAGCTGCCTAACATGGGTGCTGGGAACTGAACTTAGGCCCTCTGGAAGAGCAACAAGTGCTCCTAACTACTGTGTAGATAATTGTTTCTATTGTAAAAGTTAAACTGTAGTTTTTAGCTTAAACAGAAAGGGAGAAGACATAGAGGAATTTTAATTCAGAACATGGCTGTTTTGGCAAGAGATCACATCCATAGACTTTCTAGGTCTATGTAATCCAGCTGGCAAGAGAGCACATCTATAGATGTTCTAGGTCTGTGTGATCCAGCTGGAATACAGACACACTTTTAATCCAAGAAACAGAGGCAAGCAGATCTGAGTTCAAGGTCAGCCTGATATAGAGCAAGTTTCAGGTAAAGAAAAACTTAGATCCAGGTAATCCCGAACAATGAAGGTAAAGGTAGTTTGTAGAAGGAATCACACTTGTTTGAAAGTGATGTCTAATTGAGTGGCAGAAACAGACTTGCCAGAATATGATATACCCAACTCTCACGAGAAGAGAGAGGAAAGGGAAGCTACTTAAGGGGCAATGAGAGCAAGAGGAAGCATGTTTTTACTGGGACAACAATAGAGAGACAGTTGCAGAGAGAGAGAGACTGTCAGTGAAGACCGAATGAGAATGAGATTAGAGAAGATTGCTTGAGTTAGTTTGAGGCCAGGCAGAGCAATTCAGGGGCAGAGAGAAGAGCCAGATTGAATACATTAGCTGGGAGAGAAGTTTGAGCCAGAACAGCTGAGTTGAACCAGCCAGCCCAGAGTTCAGTAAGACCAAGTAAGGGTGAGCTTATTCAACAGTAAGTCTCAGAGGCTGGAAACATTCTAGGCCCTAGGTTAGATTGTACAGAGGAGCCTAGAAACTTCCAGGATTAGACCTAGGTCAGCAGAAGGAAGCAGTAAGCCTCTGAGACAACAATTAAAACAGGAGAATAAAAGTTACTTTTACACTACTGAGCCATCTCTCCAGCCCAGCAGAGGCATTTTAACCTAGAGCATAGGTGACTACAGAAATAGGTTATGCGGTATCCTGGACACTCTTCTTACAACATGGGACATTATCTCACTGAATCCTTGCACAAACTTAGGAAGTTGCTTCTGTCTTTATCCTCACATCTCAGAAAGAGCTTATCTAAAGTCCTAAAGTTTAGTCACTACCAGAATGGGAGACAAATCCAGGACTTGGTCATTAGAGCTCCTACAACTGTAGAAGGGAATCGTCTTTATGTGCATCTCCTTGGATGCTCTGTGCCGCGCTAGGTTCCCCAGGCCTCACTCCACTCCACAGGGCTCTCCTTCAGCTCGCACAAAACTTGCTACCAATGTTTGCCTTGTAGAGCAGGCCTTCAGTCTTTTTTACAATTTATTCATTATATATCCTGATTGTAGGCCCCTCCCTCAACTCTTCCCAGTCCCACCTTCCCTCCCTCTTCCCCCCTGTCCCCTTCCCTTAGTCCACTGAAAGAGGGAGTTCTCCTCCCTTGTTATCTGCTCACAGCTTATCAAGTCTCATTGGGGCTGCCTGGATCCTCTTCCTTTGTGGCCTGGCAAGGCTGTATCATCATGGGTGAGCAGGCAATGAGTTCATGCCAGAGACAGCCTCTGCTCCCCTTACTTGGGAACCCACATTGAGACTGAGCTGCCTTTCAGCCACATCTGAGCATAGTCCTCCATTGGTACATCACTCCCTGCAGGACCCCTGGGCTCAGATTTTTTAGCTTTGTTGGTCTCCTTGTGGGGATCCTGTCCCCTCTGTTTCCTTCTACCCCAATCCCTCTCTTCCATAAGATTCCCTGTGCTTTGCTCCGAGTTAGGCTGTGAGTATCAGCATCTGCTTTGATTCACTGTTGGGTGGAACCTTTCAGAGGACCCTCTATGGTAGGCTCCCATTCTGTTCCCTCTTTTCCACCAATTCTGGAGTCTATCATGCTTGCCATTCTGAATGAAAATTAAATATCCTTCCTAGGGTCCTCTTTTTGTTTAGCTTCTTCAGGTCTGTAGATGTTAGTATGGTTATTCTATACTATACAGCTAATATCTGCTTATAAGTGAGTATATACCATGCATGTCTTTCTGGTTCTGGGTTACCTTACTCAAGATTACCTTTTCTAGTTCCATCCATTTGTCTGCAAGTTTCATGATTTCTTTGTTTTTAATAGCTGTGTAGTATTTCATTGTGTAAATGTACCATAGTTTCTGTATCCATTCCTCCATTGAGGGATATCTAGGCTGTTTCCAGATTCTGGCTATTATGAATGAAGCTGCTACGAACATGGCTGAGCAAATGTCCTTGTTGAATGGTTGAGCATATTTTGGGTATATTCCCAGGAGTGCTATAGCTGGATCTTGAGGTAGTGCTTTTCCCAATTTTCTGAGTAATTGCCAGATTGATTTCCAAAGTGGTTGTACAGTTTGCACTCCCACCAGCAATGGAGGAGGGTTCCCCTTTCTCCACATCCTCTCCAGCATGTGTTGTCACTTGGGTTTTTGATCTTAGCTATTCTGATCAGTGTAAGATGGAATCTCACAGTTGTTTTGATTTGCATTTCCCTGATGAGTAAGGATGTTGAACATTTCTTAAAGTGTTTCTCCACCATTCGATATTCCTCTGTTGAGAATTCTCTGCTTAGCTTTTTAATTTTTTAATTAATTATTTACTTACTTACTTAATTTTAATTTAATTATTTTAATTGGATGATTTGGTTTGTTGCTATCTAATTTCTTGAGTTCTTTATATATTCTGGATATTAGGCCTCTATTGGATGTAGGGTTGGTGAAGATCTTTTGGCCTTCAGTCTTAAATATACATTTAGTATATCATTTCTCTTTTGTTGCAGAAGATATAAGTTTACAAGGATGGTTCTGAACTCTAAGAACCAACATCAAGTTTCATTGAAAACAGATTCACTCAGTAAACAATTAGAATCTTCAAGATAATAACAAGGATTTATATGTATTTATTCATCCATGACTTCTGTACACTTGGAAGAGTCATATATAAATACACACATAGTATATGAGACCATCACACACCATCTGTACCTCATAACCTTCAGGAACACAGCTTTCCCCTAAACCTAGGTTATAAAGTCCTACAACTGAGATAGGTCCAAGGTACAGTGAATTTAAGCCTGTAAGCGCATGCATGCCAGGACCATTATTAAGTTGATATTCTGGGGCTAGTTCTCAGGACTCTGTGCATGCTTGGTAAGTCCCTTTTTGAAGTAAAATGAAGGAAAAGGCTTAAACAGAATGGGACCAATGGAGTTTTAATGAAAGAGAGACTCTCTGTCCAGTGATCTCTCCTAACTGGGACTTTTCCATAAGCAGGTTTGTTGTGATGACATGAGCTGTCCTGCCTACCCTGTCTCAGGCTTTGATACTTGGAGCTATGCCATTTCTTTGGGTCCTGAAATTGCAAAGCAAGAATAGTGGCTTTGGAACCCATTTTAGACTGTGTTTTGGTTGCTGAGGCTTTGGGTTAATGTTTGTTTATCATGCTGAACCTTGAACATCGACAGTTGAGCTACACTTCCAACTGTTGTGCCACAGTCTTACGTGTGTACCCTCATTTAAACTTAGCATGGTGATGTAAGGTGTAAAGATGGAGGAAATGAAAGCCAGGAAATATAAAGACCCTCACATAAGACCCCACAGCTAGTGAACGACAAGAAGTTAGAGATAAGGCAACCCAGGAAGCTGCTGCATCTTGGTGGCTTCTATCTCCTGAAGGCCAGAGGCACCTTGTGCAGAGACATCCTTGGAGCTGTGGGTAGGGTTCCTGCTACACTGGAAACTCAGCAAACCAGGGCACTTTCCCACTTGCCACCTATGTACAACATGGATCGTCCTGATCTCCCTCAAAATATCCTGGCTTAGTTATAACATTGCTCGCACTGTGGTTCTGACACCCCCTTTCACCCCCATGGGTTTGTCTAAAACAGTGATTCTCAACCTGTGAGTTGTGACCCCTTTGGGGGAGTTGAACAACCCTTTTACAAGAGTTGCATATTAGATATCCTGTATATCAGATATTTATCTTATAACTCATAATAGCAAAATTACAGATATGAAGTAGCAATGAAATAATTTTAAGGTTGGGGTCACCACAACATAATGAACCGTATTAAAGGGTTACGGCATTAGGAAGGCTGAGAACTGCTGGTCGAGAGGACCATGGGGATAAATACCCTAAAAGAGACATCAGTCCACCCCGATTTGGGAGGGTCTACCTTACCCCGTAAATACCGTTGACTCTCACAAACAGCCATCACAATTTCTCTGAATTCACAGTGCTGAGCTAACTGAGCTGCTGGCTTCTTGGAGGCACGATGCTCCACTTTCCTTGCAGTGTTTGCTTTATTTGGCTTTTCTTTTTTCTTTTTTAAATAATTCCCTTTTCTTTCTTTTTTTTTTTTCCTTTTAAGATTTATTTATTATTTATACAGTATTCTGCCAGTTGCACGCCAGAAGAGGGCATCAGATGTCATTATAGATGGTTGTGAGCCACCATGTGGTTGCTGGGAATTGAACCCAGGACCTTTAGGATGGCTCAGTCTTAACCTCTGAGCCATCTCTCTAGCCCTTTTTGGTTTTTCTTAACACACATCTGCTTAAACTGTCTGCATTTTCTGACTGATTTTTTTTTCCTTCAAGAAGATAAGAACTGAGAGATCCCTGTAACAGCAATCAGCCACCATGGCTGTCTTCAAGCCAGTGAGCACGCATGCTCAGCCACTAAAGCATGGGTGTGAAAATTTAAATGATTGGCAGCCGTCAGGGAGGCCAAAGGAAAAGTGACAGTGGCTGTTTCCATGCATTATCTTTCAGGAACTTCTCGTTCTTACAGTCCCCCTCCAGTCTTGTTTGTTGTAACAAAATCTGTCCACTTTGACCCAGGGGGAAATGTTCAGTTTGAACGGCACTGATAAAATATTTCTTCTTGTAGAATTTTTTTTAGACACTGATATTGCAGATGGCACTTACTGATACTTATTTGATCCCAATCTGGGTATCCAGTACAACGAGGGTCAAACAGTTGGTTAGGGTCATCTGGGAAGAGGGGCCCTCAAATGAAGAATTGGTTCTACGAGACTGGCTTTAGGCAAGTCTTTGGGACATGTTGTGGTGACCCCTAATCGTAAAAGTATTTCATTACTACTCTGTAACTGGAATTTTGCTACTGTTATGAATTGTAAAGTAAATATCTGATAGGCAGGTGATTCCAGGTTGTATAAGAAGGCAGGCTGAGCAGCATGAGGGACAAGCCAGTAAGCAGCACCCCTCCATGCCTCTGCTTCAGTTCCTGCCTCCAGGGTCCTGCCTTGAGGTCCTGCCCTGACTTTCCTCAGTGATGGAGTCTGACTGAGTGTTTTAAGCTGAAATAAACCCACTCTTCACCAAACTGCTTTCGGTCGTGGTGTTTTTATCATAGCAATAAAAAGCTAACTAAGACAGCTACTCATCACCAAGTGCTGACAGCGATAGAAAGACTTTCAAACGTGATTCTATATTGGCTCCTCATTTGTATCCATCCCTTGTCTTACGCCTGTCTAGTTGAGAATCTCTCTCCCATGGAGGTGGAGTGCATTCAAAGTCTCACTAACTATTGCCTAACTGAAAAGGTCCTGGAAATTTTTTTCTTCTCTCTTTTGAATCGTTTTACCATCACAAGTAAATGAAATCGGTTCCCACTCTCTCCTGGGGGGGAGGGGAACGCTTCTTTTTCATAACACCAGCGGCTTTGTCCAGTGCATTAATTTCATTTCTGTGGCTGTGATAAAATAGCCTAACTAGAATCGACCCAGAGAAGGGGAGAAAGGGCGTATTTGGCTCACAATTCCAGATGGTTGGAATAGAGGATGCAGAGCTTAGAGATCTGGGGAACTGACTGTATTGTTTCCAGACAACTCCAGCAACAAACAGTCCTTGGAAGGTGAGCTTGCACTTTTATATGGGGGGGGGAGCGTGTGTGGGTGGACTTGAGCAAAAAGGTGGGCATATTCCTCCTGGTTTGCTTCCACCGAGAAAAGCAGCAAGCGTGGGCGTATCTGGCTGTGTGGACGCTCCTTTGGCTTTACTACCACTCCTCACATTCCATTTTGTTTGATAAGGAATCCATGTTTGGAAGCTGCTTACTCAAAATTATCCTGGAAGCTCCCATGAGCTTTGCAGCGACCTCAGTGGATTGTTAAACCTGCCTCGAGGCCAGCAGCCCTCATCCAGCACCTTCTCAGTTTCTGCTCAAGTTAGAAGACTCTCCTGAGACCTCAACCCCAAGCCCTTGGAGGTGACTTTGGCAGTGTTCTTGTACAAACAGATGACGACAGCTGGTAACATTAGCGACTTTGCCTGTCATCTCCTTTTTCTGGGGCAGTTGCTTCCCTGAGAATTATTTGTGTTTGCTGTGTTCATCCATGGCAACCTTACAACACAGCTATCCCATGCCCCTCCCAACACCAGCAGTTGCTTAGTCTCCTTTTCATGGTTCTATTTTGGGAGTGATGTGGACTCTCCACCATGGTGGGTTGAGTTCTTCCCCCACGAAGTCATCAATGGTGCCTTGTAAAATAGTCTTCTATTTGGGTCTCAACTTTAAGAGGAAAAGAAAGAGTCAATTCTTCTCATTTGCTCCAAGGGCATTATTACCTATGTTTTAATTTTAAAGGATTGCAAACAGACAATGCCTTCTTCCTGGGCTGAGGAATCTAAATGTCTAATTTTTTTCCATAGAAGGGGGCTGGATAGATAGCTCAGTGGGTAAAAGTGCTTATTTCACAAGCCTGCCCACTCAGTTTCGATTCCTGGAGCCCATAATGAAAAGAAATGACCCCTGAAAGCTGTCCTCTCACCTAGCACATGCCCTGGCATGTGTAAACTACACTTACATGTGTACAAAGCAGAGTTAAACAAAACCAAGCAAGAAGCAAACGAATAAACAAATTCACAAAACATTGACTATAGCTAAATAACAATCATACTTAGCATGTATGTATAATATATGAACAATAAATAAAAATCAGTTGAAATTATACTATCAATGAAGATTCTCCAAAATGAAATGAAAAAGACGATTTTGCCCCTCTGGCAATGGGCAGAGAGACAGCTTGTTGGTGGTGGTGCTTTTATATCAGTCAGGCAGAGCAGATGGCAGACCTTTGTTCATCTTATCCCAATGCCTGGCTCGGTGGCCAAAGCTGTTTTTTGCCTAGGATTCATAAAAATCAAATCAAATCAAATCAAATCAAATCCAGGCATCGCAGTACAGGAGAAGGGAGACAGACAGAGACCCGACGCCTGCCGTGCTACCCACAGACCTGCCCTCCAAGGCACGGCACAGGTGGACCATAGCGCTACAACATGCAGCGTGGGTGGAGGCTATCACCCAAGGGCCCAGCAGCCACGTGGCCAGCCTGCAGCGGGAGCCATCACGATGTGCAAGAATGTGGTGGACAGATGAGAGAGAGAAAGGAGTGGAACCGCTTGCGCATTATGAAGTGAGGGGGAACCTGAGACTCCGGGGTGAAGAGGAGTAGCCTGTTGTGAGTGGCCAGCCCTGCTACCTGGGGCCATAGTAAGGTCCCGTCATGAGAACTGGCCCTGCCCCTCACTGGCTGAGAGGTGCTCTGGAGAGCTGACCTCATCTCTTACCAGTGGCAGCAATTGGGATGTGGCTGAGATGGCCCTGACACCCATCTGCTGGGGGATGACAGGCGCAGAGGTGACCGCCCTCCCCCTTCTTCTCACACTCCTGGTAGTCAGGAAAGCTGCCCACAGGGTCACAGTGAGGGAGAGCTAGCCCTGTCCCTCCTCAGTGCAGCACTTGAGAGAGCAGCTTTGCTCCTCATTTGGGCAGCACAGCCCCAGCTCCAAGGGCGAGAGCATGGGAGAGCCCGGAGGTGGTATGGATGTGGGGGTGGTGCCCCTCCCCTTGCCACCTGTGGTAGTCGGAAGAGCTGGCCCTAAGGTGGGAGAGCAGCAGAGCTAACCCACCGCCTCACTGGCTGTAACACTCAGGAGAGTGGGCCCTGCACCTCAACTGGGCAAGACAGTGGAGAAGGCCCTGATGGTGAAGGCATGGGTGAGCCAGCCCCAAAGGTATGAAAACAGGAGGGCGGCCCCTGCCTCCTGCTGATGGCAACACTGGATGGCCTCACTGGAGAGCTCATCCTGGTGGTGCTGATAAGGGAGAGCCTCGGTGGGCTGACCAGCTCAGCTACTCCCGAGGCCCAGATCCAGGGCTCGGCGCCGCCCCACGGCAAAATCTATATCATCTGTGCACTGTTGGAGGTGCACGAAAGGGCAGATCTTTATGATTTAGTTAAAATGTTTCTCCAATATGATCTCAAATAAGTAACCAAAACCAACATTGTCAACTTGGACTTTGTCAATATCAGACATCTTTTGTGCGCGAAAGGACGCCATGAAGAACACAGTCCTCGGAAAAGAAAGATCATGGGATGAAACAAAATATCAGCGAGTCATCCACAGACGCACATCCTTTGTCTGGAACATGTGACGGTCTCTCACACTCCACAATGCAAAAGGATGCACATCAATTCCTCTGTTTGTATGACACGCCAATTGTTTTTAGTGGGTAGGTGGTCCATTTCTCACAAGAACACACGTGAGTGATTAAAAAGCACATGGAAAGATGTTGGTTGCTAATCACTAGGAACATGCAAGTCACAGCAGCAACAAAGCACCTAATGTATCTGAGATGACCATCACAAGCATTTCAAAAAGGAAAATACTTTATGTTGGCAAGGATGTTGAGAAATGGAAACACTCCCAATTTACTAATGGGCTGTTAAATGATGTCTTCAGTGTGGAGAAGAACTTGATAGTTCATGAAAGAGTTCAACATGAAGCTACCATACTGTTTGGTAATCTCATCCTTAGGAACATTGGCCAAGAAAACAGAATATATGTGTTTGCACAAAACTTGCATATACATATTCATAGCAGCATTAGTCTTAATGGCAAAAAATTGGAGGTAGAGTAATTGTCTGTTAACAGCTAAACAAACTGCTGTATGTCCATGAGAAGGAATATTATCCACCCACAAAGAGAAACGAGTAACCAACACATGCTATGACAAGCACAAAGCTTCAGAACACATCGTTAGCCTCACAAAAGTAGCCAAGCATATAAGACTACTGTGCATTACTTCACTTACCAGGAACCACCGAAGCCCAGACTTCAAATGGCAGGTCTCACAGTGTATGATACTGTCATCAGTGCACACGAGTATTGTAATTCACAAAGCATTGACACATTTGGGGGCAGAGGCTCTTGCTCGGTAGCCCAGGCTGGTTTTGAATCCTTGACCTTACTGACTCAACCTTCACAAGACCGGAATTACAAGTGAGCCACCATACCTGGCTGACACACAGACATTCATGCAAAATTGTCTGTTTTAGTGACTTACACTTTCAATAAACGTATGCTTTGTAACACTTTTCTGTGGCCTAGCCTTTCTGTATCCTAGGTTTTCCAGAGCCCAGCTGATTATACCAGCTGCTCTTGGGTTTAGACTTGTGCATTTAGCTTGGGCTTTGTGCATTTTATTCTAGGATATTTTTAAACTGTATTTTAGAAGGTAACAGTCAACAGCGGACTAGGAATTTCAAACTAAAGACTGGTATTTTAGCATAGAAAGTTCCAGAAGCACTGGAATTGGGAACCTTGGTGTGGAGCAGAACCAGCTTTGACACTGTCTGTCTTGGTGACACAGTCTAGAGTGATTTGTGTTTTGTTGTTGTTGTTGTTCGTTTGTTTTTTGACCCAGAATCATACTCTGTGCCTTCATCAGCCTGTCCCTGATATATAGCCCAGGCTGACCTCTGAATTAGTGTTAGATGTCAGCATTCTATTCACTCACTCACTCATTCATTCATTCATTCATTCATTCATTCATTCATTCATTCATTGAGTATGGGAATTGAACCTGGAGCCTCATTCCTACTAGGCAATTGCTCTATGACTGAGCTCCAACCCTAGCTCCGAAGCCATCATTTTAAAATGCAGGAGTCAGCGACTTACAAAGTTTGCACATCCTCCCTGTCTTTGCCTCTGCAGGCGAGGATTATGGTGCCTGCCACCGCTTCAGTGGCTCTTGCCGAGCGAGAGCTTAGTGGGCTGAGGCCTCATCTCTAATAGTTTTGACACCAACTGACTGACGAGTCCAGGAGCGATGGCTCCAGAGAAACAGACTGTCGGTTGAACCCACAGTTTTGCCTGTCAAACCTTTGCTTCTGACCAGACTTTGTCCTCGGAGGCTTTTCACAGAGTCTGCAGGCGCCACTCTCTCACAGATGTGCTGGTTTTGGCAATTCTGGAGCGTTCTTCTCTCCTCAACAGGAATCCTAAGGTACAAGTAAATGAGGGCAGGGTCCTGATAGTGTGTGGGACTAAGATCTGAGATTTGGTAACTGATACTGAGCCCAGGGCTAAGCAGATGGCTGGCTCGGCCAGAGCACCGTCTGCTTCCTCTGCAAGGCCGCAGTCCTCACAGGAAGGCTGGGTGTGGCCACATGTGCCACACTGTGGCTGGAGCTAGCTGACCATCACACTCTAGGTGCATGGAGAGACCCTGCCTAAACAGACCAAGGCAGAGAGCGACAGCGCACGGACACCAGTGCACACGTAAGGGATAATACCATCACCAATGTTAACGTATCAATATCCAGATAGCAATTCTTTGGCACTCTAAGAATTTCAGAAGGAGTCGGTGTGCACAACTGCTATTTATTAAGGAGAAATTACTAAACATAGATTTAAACATGAGGATTAATAGGAAGAGGGGCGCTCGGGGAAAGGAGAAACACCACAGCCTGTCTGCGGGCTTTATGAACGTGTCTCTACATGTGCCATCTTGTAGGACTTTGGTGGTTGCTGAAGTTTTGTCTTAAAGGGCTGCTAAGATACTCCAGTGAGACCCCTGGGCAGTTCCAGCCCCCCCCTGGGTTATGATGGAAGTTAAGATGTTTTCCTTACAAACAAAAGTTTATTGTCTTGCTTGTGAGAGTCTCAGAAGAAAAAAAGCTGTGTGTGCTCAGGCCTTGGGCATGGCTCATTGTTATTTTACACTATATTTATATTGTGTGTGAGCATATTAGTGTGTGAGTGTGCTTGTGTGTTTGTGTGTGTGTGATTCAGAGAGTGGGAGAGAGATATAGAAACACAAAGAGAAAGACATAGACAGAGAGAGAGGGAGAGGGAAGGACGGAGAGAGAGGGAATATGTATGTGTGTGCATGTGTGTATGTGTGTGTGTGTGTGTGTGTGTGTGTGTGTGTGTGTGTGTATGGGGGGTCAGAGGACAACTTCCCATCCTGTGAGTCCTGGGGATCAAACTCAGGCTTGGTAGAAGTGCCCTTCTCTTCTGAGCCACCTCACCCGCCCATTCTTTCAAACATCTCCATTTCAGAGGAATGATGTCTTTGCATAGGTGGTCTGCACAGCGAATGCTTGGTAGCTGCTGTGGAAATGTTCAGCTGGTGAGAGACTTCAACCAGATTCCAGAATGAGGCGCTCATGTCCCCTTAACTTAGCCTTTCTGTCCCGCCTCAGCTTCTGACGAGCGTGTGTGTGTGTGTGTGTGTGTGTGTCTGAGTGTGTGTGTGTGAGTGTGTGTGTGAGTGTGGGAGGGGCCAGCTGAAGCTGGAACAGCATGCAGCACAGCTTCTTGTGTAAAAGCTGGCAGAGGTGCTGTTTGGCCAAGGCTGTGCCAGCAGCCCAAGCCCCAATCTTCTGCAGAAAGTCTGCTCCTCGGATGCCCGCCCGAGCCTGTTGTGTGTGTGCTAAATGCAGGATTAATGACGATGAGAAACGTGCCTGGTTCCCTGCACAGAAGATGATGTCTGAGTGGAAGGGCGCCAAGCACGGATTAGAAGCAAGAATGTGAGAATGTACTGAGGGCTCCATGCGGGAATGAGGAGTTGGGGGCTGGCTGCCTGCTCTCTGCAGGGCCTGTGTTTTGGCCACAGACAAAACTTTCTCTTGATTCACTTCATGCAAAATTGTTTTGTTCTTTAGCTCTAGAAAGAAACAGGAATCCACTGTAAATTTGGGGAAGTTTGTGTGGATCTGGATACATATTTGTCAGATTGGAGAGCAGAGAATGACTTTTCTTAATCAATTAGGACAAACACAGCTGCAAAACAGCATGTGTTCCTCTTCCTGGAGGACCTTCCCACAATGCTTTATCCTTCCAGCCTCTAGTACATCAGATGCCTTAGGTGCTCCTTTCGGGTATCCTTGAGAATGAAATAAAGATCTCTTTCTTTTTCCTTTCTTCCTTCCTAGTATAGCCAATGCATAGGTTAGTTAGGCACACATTTTAATTAGTGTGTTAGTCAGCTTTCTGTTGCTGTTACAGAATACCTGGGAAAAACAAATTACAAGAAGGAACAGTTTAGTTTGGTTCATGGTTTCAGAAACTTCAGTCCACAGTCTTGTTGGACTTGGATGAGGTGACAGTACATTAATGAAGAGAAAGAAAAAGACAGGGTCCCAATATCCCTCTAAAGGGAATACCCCAATGACATGACTTCCTAGCCCCCCTAAAGGCTTCAAATCAGGTGACTAGGCCTTTAACACACGAGCCTTTGAGCAACGCTCATGTCAACCATGACAACTAGTTAATTAATTCCAAATGCCAGCAACATAAAGACATAATTTAGAGAAAAAAACTTAACCATGAGAAATTTTTAAGTTAGTGGGAACTTCCACACTTTTTTTGTAAGTAGAAAGGTGATGGGTACTTTGGGTTCTCAATGGAATATTTTCCTACAAAGAAGAAACCATGAAAGTGCAGAGGGAAAAAGAATGAAAAGCCCCAGACAGGCCACAGCATTTGAACACAGAGCAGATGACAGCTTCTGGGAACAGGCTCTCTCTTCCCACCTCCTCCGGGCCGGGGCTCTCTTGCTTCTGTCACGCCTCGAGCTCCAGGCTGGCCGATCTCAGAGCAAGTGCTCTCACCATTGAGCCATCTTGCTGGCCTCAAAATGGACTTTTTTTTTAAAATGTGCTTTTTAATGTCAAAATTCACCATCTTACTTTCAAACCCAAACCAAAACAACGACAACAACAAAGCATTTGTAAAAGAGCTGAGGAACATCTGGTCAAAATTCAAGCCAGAAATGTAACCATGACAGAAAGCTGCTGCACACACTAGTAATTCCAACAACCTCCATTCATGTGCAATGCTGCCAGGCTGCACACTGCGTGGCCCCGGACAGACAGAGGTCCAAGGGGACCCAGTCGTCATCCCAGACTGTCAACTCTTAGTTCCTGCAACTCCTATTTGGGGCACGCTCATGTGAGCGGATGCTGGGACTGGCTGCAGGGACAGTGACAGAGCTGGGACTGTCATCTCTCTCCCCAGGCCCCTGTCGGCCAAGGCTCTTCTCCAGAGTTTTGCTCATTCCAATCCACCTCTCACAAAGTTGATATCATTGTGTTATCCTATAATGGAAATTCCTACCCTTTCCATTCACATACCAGCCCTGAGGAGGAATATTCTTTATGGCTTATTCACCCAAAACCATACTCTAGAGGTATTACTCAGAGAAATGTTTTTTACATTTTTTTCTGAGATAGGATCTCACAGGGTAACTCTGGCTGGCCTGGAACTTCCTATATGGACCAGGCTGTCCTCAGACCTTTAGAGGTCTGCTTGTCTCTGTCTCCTGAGTTCTGGGATTAAGGGCAATGCCACCATGCCAGGTCTGGAAGGCATTATTATTGCTGTTTTTAAAATATTTATTGAAAGTAGTTTTTTTTCATACAATATATTCTGAATACAGTTTTCCCTCCCTAGCTCCTTCTGGTTCCCCACAGCTTTGTCACCCACTCAAATCCACGCTCTTTCTTTCTCTCATTAGAATACAAGCAAAAATCTAAAATTAACAACAACAACAATAAAATGATACAAGCAGAAAAAAGAGCCAAAGAAACACACATCTGCACACACAGAAACCCATAAAAACAAAACCGGAAGGTATAATATATAAGCAAAAGATCTATAAGGTAAGGGGAGGGGGAAAACCAAGACAAAGTATTGAGAGACAAAGACCTTCCAAATCACCACTGAGTTCATTTTGCGTTGGCCACGCTCTGCTGGGCATGGGGCTTGCCTTTAAGTGTGGTTTGTATAGCCAGTGAGATCCCACTGGAGAAAACTAATTTTTTTTTTTTTTGCCAGGGGTTATCCATTGGAGCTAGTTTCTGGTGTCTTATGTCAAATTTCCCTCTCAGCACTGGGACCCTGCCTGACTCAGAGTCTGTAGGTTCTGCCCCAGTCTCTGTGAGCTCATATGTGTGCCAGCCCTTTTGTGTCAAGAAGGCTTTGCTTCCTTGGTGCCCTCCACGTCCTCTGGCTCCCTGAGCCCTGAGAGGAGGGACTTGATGGAGACATCCTATCTAGGACTGAGTGTTCCAAAGTCTTTCACTCTCTGCACATTGTCTGATTGTGGGCCTCCGTATTTATTCCCAGCTGCTGCAGGAGAAGCTCCTCTAATGATGGCCGAGCAAGGCACTGATCTGGAGCGTATCAGAATGCCGATAGGAGTCACTTCATCTCCCTGCCCCCGGGGCCGTGTCCAGCATGGCCCCCATGCAATGGGCCTTAATTCCCGTAAGATGGTGGCTGCTTACTTCCACAGCTTTTGTGTCCCTACTGCACCACTAGATCTTGCAGGCAGCTTACCCTTGTGGGTTATGGGGTTTGTAGCTAGGTGTTTACTTCTCTCTTCTGAAGTACCTTCCAGTACCATGAACACCAGTCAGTAGGGGTGAAGGCTCTATGTAGGTGCCAGTTTGACTTCCTCATGTCCAGTGAGGTGTGCAGGTGTTGTCTTCAGCATTAGGTCTTTACTATGTTTGTGGAGAGCAACCAACAGCCTTGGCTATAGCTTGGGTTGTTTGTGGGGGGTGATTTCCATGGGGCCCCTTTGGCCAACAACTTGATTGAGTGTGACTCATTCCCAGCACTGGAGGATTCATTTGGTAGTGAGAGATGTCTCGTTGGGGCCTTAGGGGTTCCAGTTTAGATTTCTTTCACATATGCATACATTTTAAGAGGCTTCTACTGCATTAGGCTTCCATATGACTCCTCAAACGACCCTTTCGTTCTAGCTGTCCCTTTTGCCTCTCCTTTTCCATTTGATCCTCATCCAGATCTGTCCTCCTCATGTCCTCTCCCTCCCAGTTCTATTTCCCACCCCTCAGAAGATCGCCACCTCCCCCTAGTCCCTTACTCTATACCGAATCTCTGTGGTTATAGGGATTGTAGCTTCTTTAGTGAAGACTAAACAACTAACATCTGCATATAAATGTATACATGGTTGTCTTTTTTTTTTGTATCTACCTCACTCAGGATATTTTGTTTCTAACTCTATCGTTTACCTGAAAATTTCATGATTAAAAAAAATTAGCTGAATAACATTCCATTGTGTAAATGTGCCACGTTCTCTTCTGTTGATAGACATCTAATGTGTTTCCAAGTTCTGCCTATCATGAACGGAGCGGCAATGAACACGGTCGAGGGCTCTAGAGACTGAGAAGCCTCTGGGGCTGCGACGGGGCTCCCTTTTAGGACCACACGTGTTGCTGGGTTCCAGGAGGGTCTGTTCTGGCTGTTGCTGTGGTTCTCAGGACGGGTGAAGGGGGGACGGCCTCTTTGCACTGTTCTCAGTTGGAGAAGCAAGGGCTCGGCAATCCCAGTTTTGAGTTAACGGCCGCCGCCGCTTTGCTCTTAAAATGATCCCACAGCGTCTCCCTGTGGCCAGAAGTCAGATGGGCAGCTGTCCCCGAAGCCGGCCAGGCTCTGCAAACCCGGCCTGGAGCCATCAGTCCACGCAAGGATCGAAGCATCCCGGATCCCCTACTGTGGGCCCCACCCGACAATTTTACTTCTGCTTGCCTGTAATGTAAACACACATGACTTAATGTATCTGTATAAAGTCTAGGAACTACAAACGAGAGTAAAAATGATAGTTGGTTTTCCGAGACTGGGTTAACCTATTTAATATGAAGATCGCTTGCAGCATCCGTCCGTCCCCCTCCGCCCCGCGCAGGAAAACAGAATTTCGTTCTTTGTGGTTGAAAACAAACTCCACTGTTTACATATATGCCTGCCACGCCTGGCCTATCCATCCCTCTGTTGTTGGGAACCTTTCAGTTCCATAACCGGCTGTCTTTGAGCAGTGCGGCTGCAACCGTGAGCAGGCGTGGCTGTGGGAAGTTGACCTGGACTCTGGTAATGCACTAGAGTCCTTCAGCCAGGAGGTAAGGTGGATTTATCCCTCTCTCCGTCCCTCCGCCTCCCCTCCCCCCGTTTCCCCGTCTCCCCCGTTCCTTCCGTCTCCTCCGCTCCGTCCGTCCGTCGGTCCCTCCCTCCCTTTCTCCCAGGTTTCTACTGCCTGCTGGCTGCCAGTTTTTGTTTTCAAAGACCATCCGGTACTGATTCCCGTAGCTGGCTGGGCTACGGTGAGCCTGATGGTGTGATGGTTTCCTGCGTTAACCCTTTTCTGATCATTGAGCCCTCACAACACAATCACCTCCTGAAGGGCACCTCTTCGCCAAATATGGGATCGGAGGGCTGAGCGCAAGGTGCTTCCAGGTTACAGAATGAAACAGAATGGTGGATTGAAAGGTGGCAGTTTCAGGTCCCTGGTCCCTGGGCAGCCTGGGCAGCCTCTCCGCGACTGAAAAGAATGGCCACTAAGAGATAAAGAAAAATGAAAGACCTATAAGTCTTCTATAAGTTCTTGTCCTTATAGAAGACACCTGCCAGGCATGACCTGTCGGAGGACAGGTCAGGTGCTACGGAGCAGAGGGCGTGGCAAGCTCTGACCCTAGGTGCTCCAGGAGAACAGAGCCCCAGGCTGGCTGAGAGTATTTCTTCCTGGAGCAGTCAGGTGCTGAGACTCTGGCTTTTGGTTCCAAAATATGCTATAGGCCAAAGACATGTTTTCAGACCTCCATAAGAGTTATATTCTAAGAAGCAAACAGAGAGAAGTAACAACAAACCCATTTAAATTAAAAGTCGTGCTAAAACAGAATTTATCATCCAATCAGCGATGTTAGAATCGTTCACGTCAGTTGCTGCACCCGGTGCCTAGAATGTTCTTTATCTTGCAAAACTGAAACTCAGTTGCCATCGAACAGCGTCCCTTTGTCTGCCTCAAAGACCCTAGCAACAGGACCTTGACTGTTCAAAAGATCCATGTTGAAGTATATAATTAGAGTTTCTTTCTTCCTTCCTTTCTCTCTCTTTCATTTTAATTTGAGACAGGGTCTCACTATGCCTCTTGGCTGGCCTGGGACACCATACATAGGCCAGGCTGGATTTGAACTCAGTGATCTACCTGTGTCTGCCCCCAAGCACTGGGGTGAAAGGCATGTTGAGCCACGCATAGCAGACTGCGTTCATTTCTACGGCTGGATCCTAACCCACTGTGTGGAGGTCACGTTTTGCTCCTCCATTGTAAGCAGATACTCACATGGCTTTCTTTCTTGCCTAAGAACCAGCTAAGAACCTGGCCGCACAAACACCTGAGTCTGTGCTCTCCAGTCCTTCTGGGATGCACACAGGAGATTGTATGCTGGTTCTGAGTTGAATGCTTTGAGGAACTTTTCCACAATGGCTGAGATATTGTGCCTGAGAATCCCAAGACGTCACTGTTAGCTTTTAAAGAGAATAGCATTAAATAGTCCCAAAGGCTTTCAGAAGAGAGTAGAGAGGAGCACTCCTGTTTCTTCCACCCAGACTCCCCAGCACTGCTCTGCCACCATGTGTCTTCTGTCATAGACATACGCGTGTGTCTGACGGGGTGCTCAGCAGCTCAGCATCCTGGAGACTTCATGGTAATGGTTTTCCAAACCACACAGTGAGCTAAGCGGCCCAGGAGGTCTGCAACTCTCTAGCGCCATCTAGCCATCTATACTCACACTGCATTCTCTCAGCATTCCCGCCCGCACCGCCACCCCACTTTTTTTGTTGTTGTTGTTCTGGATCAGGCCCATGTGTGGCTGGAGAGGTGGCCCCCGTCAGTAAAGCGCTTGCCGTACACGCATGAGCACCTGGATTTGAGCTCAGCACGTCCACACTGTGGCACCCGCCTACAAGCCCAGCGCTGAGATGGTAGAGGTAGAAGGGTTACTGTCTGGCCAGCCAGCCTCGCCTTACTTGACAAGCTCCAGGCCGGTGGGTCCCCCCGCCCCCACTGTCCTGGACCCTGAGGGCAAGTAGTCATATCCTGAGGCTCCAGCAGTGAGCATATGGGTATAGGAGGATTCGGTTCAATGTCAGACAGCATCCAAGGGTCTTACGAGATCGGTCCTTTGAAGCCTAGAAGGAGGTCATGTGGTCTCCAGATTTATTTGTGACAGACTCCACCTTTCCATGCTTGGAAAGAACACTTCAGATGAGGCTGTTCTTCTCAGAGACATTTTTTTGGCCCTCACCCACCTGTAGGGTGCCAGTTTTCATTCGACAGCAAAACTCATGCTGCTGGCTCCTGGTTAGAATCACCACCTTGAGAATTGTGTTTGATTAGTGTTTAGGGGCGGTCATTTGATGTTATGTCAATAACCTCACCATAGCCCTCCAAGACACGGAAACACTCCCTTTTCGGGAAGAGAGGAAGGGCAAGTGGGAGTGAAGAAAATGTGGGCAGAGAGGAAATGAAAGCAGCCTTGTAACGCACCCAACAAGGAATCTGTAAAAGGGGACTGCACTTTCCCACTGTCTCTCTTCCTTGTAGTTTTTGTTTTGTTTTGGATTGGTATGGTTTGCATACTTCAAGAAAACGCATCTGGGCCTGAGGATGTGGCTACGAGCTCTTCCTGTTCTTCCAGAGGTATCTGAGCTCATCTCCTAAGTACCTGTAAGTCCAGCTCTGGGGGATCCAGCACCCTCCTTTGGCTTCTATAGGCATCTGAACTCATGTGCACTTACCCTACACACAAATACAAGCACATTTTTTAAAAAGTTAGAATTAATCTAAAACATTTTAGAAAAGAAAACGCATTCCCAAGATGCATTTAATCGAACAAAACCTCACTAGCAATAAAGATTCTAACTGATTTTTAGAAAGTTTTATTTTATTACATATATTTGTGTGTGTGTGTGTGTGTGTGTGTAAATGCCATAGGGTAAGTGTAGAGGCCAGAGGACAATTTACAGGAGTCTGTTCTCTCTTTCTACTGTGTGGATCCTGGGAACTAAACTCAGGTCATGGGGCATGATGACAAATTTTTACTGGAGGAGGCATCTTTCTTGGCCCACAGTTGATTTTTTAAGGGTGATACGCAGGCTATTTTTTTTTTACCCAGTTAAAACACTTATTAAAAAATGGACTTTAGGATGAAAAGAAAAGGCTCAGATCAAAATAAGATAAATGACCCCAGCTTGGATTTCTGAAAGAATTGTGAACTTGATGCTGGAACAGCATCGTGTTATTCTGATGAGGCCCAGATCTTCTGCTAGGGTCTACTTATTTAATCAACCAGTTTATGTACCCGTCAACTATCAATCTACTCATCTATCCATCCGTCTGTCCATCCATCTGTCTGCTGTTACCTATTTATTTATCAATCAATCTAGGTACCTATCAACTAATTATCTATCTATCGTCAATTTGTTTTGTTTTTTTCAGACAGAGTCTCACCGTCTAGGCCAGACCTCTAACTCACAGCAGGCTCCAGACCTTTTCTCCTGCCCGGCTAGATATCTACATTTTATTAAACATTAAATGAAGACCTCTCAGTAATAGATGTGTATTCAAATATACATTTGTTTATACTGTGAGTTCAGTTCCCAACTGCCTGTCACTCCAGTTCCAGGGATCCAACACCATTTCCAGACCTCTACAGGTATCTGCACTCATTCATGCACACATACTTCTGCCTTACATATATACAAAATGAAAAATAAATCTAAAATGTTTTTAGAAAAGAAAAGCATTCTAAAGATGCATCTAAATGAAGAAAACCTCATAAGTAATGAAATTCTAGCTGATTTTAAAGAATGATCTATTTTGTTACATTGATTTATTTGTGTGTGTGTGTTTATTTTTAAACACAAGGTCTCATGTAACCTAGGCTAGTCTGGAAAGTGCTACAGGATGGTCTGTACTGTAATCCTTCTGTGTTCGCCTTCCACGTGCTGGGATTTCAGACGTGTACAATCATGTCCAACTTGAACAATTTTGTTTCGTTGCTAGGTTTTTAGCTGCCTTAGAACATACATCAAGCAGGCTAGCCTGGCACTTGCAATCATCACCCAGCCTCTGCCTCTTTAGTGCTAGATTACAGCCACGTGCCAGGAAACCTGATTTCATAATCTTCCACTCTCCATAAACTGGTAAAGGGTTTTATGAAAGACAGATTTCAATCTCGGTCCAAGTTGGCTCTTGGTAGTAAAGTAGACTCAAGGCAGCCTTGGGAGACTCGTTGCTCCCCCAACCCATGGTGTAGTTTACCCTTTCTCTTCACCAGGCACCTTGTCTGTTTCTGTGCAAGAAGACCGCTTTCCTGTATGTTAGGTCCAGAGTTGTCCCCCACTGGCTGGTGACAATGTGCTAAAGACAGGCAAACAGAAAGATTGTTATTGGGTAAACAGAGGCCTAAAGATGAGTTTCTGTTTACTAGGAACCACTAAAAACCTTCCTTGATCTGCCCCAAAGGTCAACTACCATGGGCAAGGACATCTAGTTCTGGGTCAACCCAAGCAGCCCGTATCAGCTCAGAGCCTGCCACTTGTGTTTCCACCATTTTGATGTCTCTCTACCCGACTCCTCCACCCCCAGACAGCCTTGGCAGTTTGACTCCAATAAACCTTTCTTTCTACCCATGGAGTGGTACAATTTGGTAGTTTCACCATGCCATCACTTACACTGAGTACCTGTTAAGTGTAAACAGAAAAGACATTCTGATAGCAATGGGCCTGGCGCTCTGATTCTTAATTCTGATTACATTGGGGAAGGGGCAGCATTGTTATAATTGCTGTTTCATGGATGAGGAAACAGAATTACAGGGTTTAAAGCAAGTCTGGGAATGCAACTCCATGGTAGAGCACTTGTCTAGCATGGATTCCATCCCCAGCAGCGTGCGCATACACACACACACACACACAAACACACACACACACACACACACACACACACACACACACACACACTGTCCATGGTTCCCCAGCTGGTCAGGCATCCTGAAGCTGCCATTTTGGTCTACACCATTTCTTGCTTTAACACAGCTCCTTGGGATCTGCCTTGCTGGTATTTTGCAGTGTTACAAGTCCCACAGTTGAGACCAGTTCTAAATTTAGAATCAAAATGACAAGAGTGGTTTCCAAAATTGGAAATGCATTTTCTACCAAGTCTCCTAGCTAAAATTCTTCAATTGTCTTTCATTATCTGGTCGCTTTGCTCCGAGGAGGTCCTGCGTTGACTTTCCACGCCCCCAGCTAGTCTGAGAAGACCTTGGGATAAGTAATGACCTGGACATTGAGGATAAGATCAAGTTGTGACAACAATAGGTCAGAGAAGAACCAGCCTTATATACACCGAGCACAGCCTGCTCAGCTACTGGAAGGCTGTATAATCAGGATCCAGCAATCTTACAGAACACAGGATATCTGTCAGCCCCTTTCATCCCCAAGAGGAGGAAGAGCTACAGGCTGAGCATTTTTATCTCATTTCTCCACCAGAGATATAAAGCTAGCGGGCCCCAGGGTGTAAAGGGTTAAAGCAGAGGCTGCTGTGGTCACACCTGTCTCCAAATCTCCTGCTGTCTTCATTTGTATCACACCGACTGCCTTTTGGTCTATGTTACCCACTAACATTTAAGAATTTTTTTTCAGATCTGCTATGATTTTTCTCTGATCTGAGCATCATGGTGATGGTTAGTTAGGAAGAAGCTGTGCAATGAAGCAGCTGAAAGTGAGGCTGTTAAAACCGTGCAGCTGATGGGGGCCTGGACTCTCCTCATGGCTGCACTTTGGGCATGTTCCTTCACCTGCATGATCACTAATATCGGAAAATGGAGTCACACAAGGCATAAAGGCGTAGGCGTGATAAAAGGCTATAACGAAGTCCGTGGTTTTGCATGCTAACTAAACACATTAAGGAAAATCTCACACAAGGCCATCAAGACGGTCCAACAGGTTAAAGGAGCTTGCCGCTCAAGCCTGAAGCCCCAAGTCTGCTCTCGAGAACCATACAGAGACAGAAGGAGAAAGCTGACTCCACAGATTTGTTTTGTGGCCTCTGCGGGGGCCCTGTGGCTTGCACGCACCCCAACATAACATACATAAACACATTAATAATAAAACAAAATTTGAAGACAGCGTGGAAGTAATGCATTTTATGACATTTGTTAACTCGGACTCATTAAACATCTTGCTGCTTTCTTGTTCACAGGGAGAACTCACTAAAACCAAACTTATAAATAAGAAAAAGGAACCCCTGACACGAGTTTATAAACTTTCTGGTGCTTTTCACTTCAGATTATACTTTGCCCAAAAGTTAAGAAAAATATCAGGAAATGTGTAAAGCTTGGGGTGAGATGTTTCCCATTAAACTTGTCCTGTGATTTGGAATGTAACCTCACAATTGTTGAAATAAATTATTGTAAAAATACAACAAAATGTTTTTTTCTTTTTCTTTTTTCTTTTTTTTTTTTTTTTGCCTCAGAGAGCTGGAAGTATCAAATGAGACATTATATGAACTGTGCCGAGACACTGCAGAAAGGAAGGTGAACACAGAAGTTCGCTGTTACTAATGCCTGTTATAACTAATGAGCTCGCTGAAGGATGCTGTTTCCATTTCAGCTGTTGCCTGAGGCACTATTGGTAGGCAATGACACAATTCTGCCAAAGCCCCACCTACTTAATGGCTTTGAAGGAGCTAGAGTAGGTTAAGTATTAATAGTTAATCTATAACCACCCTCAGGTGGCTCTTCCCTCCTCAGTTACATGGTTTTGGAAACTCCCTCAGAAATACCATGGGGTGATATGTTTACATGGTGACCCTCACGCCTGTCAAGCTGACAGTTAAGATAAAGTAAGCAAGGCATAAATTATAGAAATGTTATTTCAGAATATCAAACCCAATCGCAGATACCAGCGTCTGCAGAGGCTTAAAACGGCCGAGGCTGCGGATTCATTTTCTGAGTGGCTCAACCATCTTCTGGGTAAATTTTCACCTTGTGAAGGGACCTCTCAGAGACACACAGGAACCTGGGCTGAGACGCTCCACACATCCAGAGTAACTGCCCTCTGACCCCAGACCCCAGGCTGAGCTCTGAGAAGATGGGCTCCGCTTCCCAAGAGCAGGGATGTCTGCGCAGCCCACGCTCCGAGGTGTAGATGTGGCCTCGCCCCTTAAGTAATTCGTCTACCCACTCGGGGATGCACGCAGCTGCCATCACATCCCGAGTCACATCCTCTGATGGAGCTCATGCCTGGTGTTCTGCTCAGTTGAGACTGTACGGAGAGCGCGGTAGAGGCGCCTCACCTCAGGACTCTGGTGGCTTGCTGCTGTGGGCTAGTTGGCCACTTGGCCTCTGGGGGATGCTGGAGTCAGGTGTGCACCTCTTTTCTCTTTCCTGCTGCTCCTCTTTACTATCAGCTTCACAGGACATGACTCGTGCCACAGCTTCCCGCGGCCATGACAGGGCCGCTTGCTTCCTGACGGGCTGAACTCTGATCTCTGAAATCACAGGCCGGGATTGATGATGTCTCTCTAAGCTGCCTCTGTCAGGTGTTTCACAGTCCTGAGAAAAGCCAGTGCACGGTACATGGCTGTTACATTGTCTGTCAGGTGTTTCACAGTCCTGAGAAAAGCCAGTGCACGGTACATGGCTGTTACATTGTCTTGTTTGGGGAGTGTTGATAAGAAGAACAGTGTATATGTTCTCCATGTAATGTTCACAGTGGATACAATCATAGTGTGCATACTCACCACATACATGTCCTTGCTCACTATGTACATGCTCACCACATACAGGTTCATGTTCACTATGTGCATGTTCACCATGTCCATGTTCACTATGTACAAGCTCACCACGTACATGTTCACTATGCGCATGCTCACACCATGTCTATGTTCACCATGTGCATGCTCACCATGGATTTGTTCAGAATAGACTGAGTTTTATCCCTGTTCTGGGTACAGATTATTGACTTCATGGATGTGGAACCCACAGATGGGGAGGGGCAATGACAATTATAATGTTTAAAGCTATAACATTAAAAAATGGTGGATTTATTTAAACCTGATGGTGCTGCTAAAAACATGTTACCCAGTAATTCACAGTAATTCACTGTTTGTTCCAGTTTTACTCAAATGATACACATTTATGATAATTTATGACTTTCATAGCATGTTTATTTGATTCACAAGAGTTTTTAAAGTACTTTTTTATTAAACTCTATTGTTTAATAATGATAGCTGCACTTTTAAACTCATGGGGCAGGACTGTTTGTCATTTGATTGTAAATATTTTCTTGGTAGAGAGCCAAAACCCACTGGAGTCCTATTATTCACTTTCTAAAATAATAAGATTTATAAATTGGATTACAAAATAAAGGAAAAATTAGATTTTAAATCTTGTAGCAAGATGAAATGAATACTAATTTTGAAAATGGAAGTAATATCTGAGTAATACCCTGGTGTGTGAAAAGCACTCCTGGAATATTTAATGGTCTTTCATTGCTGCTTTTTGCCCCTTGTCCCTAGTGCTTGGAAAATATGTACAGTTGTGTAGAGGCCACAATGTGTGTCAGCGTGTGGGGTTCGTGTCCTCAGGAGACAGGGCTTCCCTGGAGCAGGAGTCAGTCTTGTTTCTCTGGCACTGAGGGCCTCTGCTGCAGGGTGGACAGCAGAGAACTGACCCACGGTCTCTCCTCACATGGGGCAGGTGTAGGAGGAGGCCGAGGCTGCCCTGGCTTCTTTTCCGGGCTTCACAGGATTCTGCAGCTGCTGTGTCCTAGCTTTGGATCTGTTTTCATAAGTGTGTCTTCTGCACATTCCAGACACTCATTCACCATGAGGTTATTCCAACACTTGCCTGGTTGCCATTTGTAGAGAGATTCACTAAAGTACAGCACTGTGTGGCCTGATGCAGCTGCCCTGGGCTCCAGAAGTCCCCATCTCAGGCAAACAACAACTACTTTCCTTCCCAGTTTCAGAGGGCGTGCCCATGCACTTCCTGCCTCCAGAAGTTACCACTGTGAGTGGAATGATTTGTAAAGAACAAATATTTATTTGGATCATAGGTCTGAATGTGGGGGTACTTGAAAGACGGGTGCAGTGGTGTCCTGGCTGATAGGGACTCTCTGGGGGCATTCCATAGTGACACGAGGCCTCACACAGACAGACACAGCCCACAAGTCCAGCCCTTTCTCCCGCTTATCAGAAAGACACAGCCCCCCTGGGTTAGGACCAGTCTTTATGGACTCACCCAACCTTAGACTCTAAGGCGCTGGAGTAACTTTCTACTTTCACACTCACAGCACTGATTAACTTCCCAAAAAAGTTCTGGTGAAGACATTCAAACTCCCATCGGGAAGTAAAATCAGGTGTGACTGACTTTGTTTGCGTGTAAACAACCTGTTTCTTATTCAGTGTGTTTATGTTTTAATTTTGAGAAGACTTTATTAGCTTCTGTAATCAAACCCTGGATTGAAGCACTTACATATTTTGTACTAAATGTTATCCTTAAACACATGGGGGAAAAGGAGCTTAAAGTTTCAAGCCAATATGGCTATAAATTTCTATGTAATGCTACCTCAACATGGTAAATTGGGACATGGTTTGCCAAAGATAACATATATGTCATTTGAATATATATATATATATATAATTTGAAACATATATAATTTGAAATGTATATATATATATATATATCAGAAATATGTTATACTCCAGTAACAATAAGAGCTTTTCCAGGCTTTGCAGTTATTTGAAAAAAAGAAATCCAGTATACTCCATTTAAAAAAAAAAAAAAAGGAAAAACCAAATCCCAGAAACCAACACCATTGTTACTGTTATCTGACACAGTTTTTTATTAGCTTCTCAATAATCATCCACAAAGAGTACATTCTAGAAACACCAGTTCAAAAACTCTGATAAAGCACGCCACCCAGGTGCAGGGTATCAACGTCCGTGGTGGTGTTGTTGTGTGTGTGTGTGTGGGGGGGAGCAGCACAGAGCCGTCACCCATCCCCAACACAAAAGACACAGCAGAAACGTGATCATCTGAACCATGCATCTACTTTTCCAGCAGAGGGCACAGAGCACAGGGTGAAGGGGCTCTGTAAAGAAATGCCCCCTCTTAGGCATGCTTTCCTTTCTGTGGCAGCGCACCCAGAAGCCTCCAGTCTTCATGAAGTATCACATCCGTATTTGTTTTTGTAGAAGAGTTGACTGTAACAACAGAACAAGCTTCAGGGCCTTGAGTGGAACTGTACAGATGGGCCCCATATTGCTGTCATGTGATAAAGCAGTTGTGTGGAGAAGCGAGGGGTGAAGAGGTGAGGTAAGGAGTGGAGGGAAGGCTGTGAAGGCGGAGCTGATGGCGGGAGGCCCCTCTTCCTCAGGAGTGCCTTCGCTTCCGGTGTGCCACCTGCCTTACTCAACTCTGTGTGTGGGTCTGACCCTCAACCCAATCTGAGTCAACCCAAGGGTCCCATAGGTGCCTTCCTCAGGCAGGGAGTGTCTGCCACAGACGAACAAGACCAGGGGTGGGCAAACAGGAAAGACAGAAAGGAAGGGAAGAAAGGGGAGAGTGAAGGGAGTGGGAAGGAGAGAGGGAGAGAAGAGGCAGAGGGAAGCAGCATTTCAAGTCCCAATTTACTAACCTTTGAGGACTGTTGTAAAATAAAATTAAAATTTACTATTGATATATCTTTTAGTAATGCTGCTGTTAATCCTAAACAGCTGTGTAATCAAATCACCACACAGAGACTATGATTTATTTAGCCAATCTAGAGCACAATGCTGGGCAATAGTTACTCCATCCTAAACCTCCAAGCCCTCATAGTTTCCTAACATTTAGATTCACCCATTATACTTGCATTTTGTAAAATCTTAGGTCCGGTTCATTTCTTCATGATGTTCTGAGAACTCTCCTCCAGCCTCTGCTCTCCCAACCTCTCCTCCTCCGCCTCCCCCTCCTTCCTGTCCTCTAGCTCCTTTTCTCTCTCCTACTCCTTTCTCACCATTGCTTAACCTTGTGGCTGGTTGTTTTTATTTTGGCATGTTTACACAAGGTTCAGACAGGTGATGCCTAGAGTATCACAACGCAATGTCCGGATTGAAACCAGAGAGTGGGGGAGAGACATCAGCATTTGAATGAACAAGGTTAAGGTGTATACATTCCAAAAGAAAAATATACCAACAGAGGTCATTTGTCTTCTCCCTTATACGAGTTTGAGGTGGCCACTTTCAAGCGCAGAGCCCTTGCAGCTCAACATTGCCAGCGCTGGTGTCAGCAGCTTATGTGCTGGGTGCTTTTATGTGCTAGCTACTTTTCCAAATGCTTGATGGTTCTTAGCTAACTTTAATGCTTGTGAAAATTGTATGAACATAAAATTTTAATATTGATTTTTAAAAAGAAAAATGTTAAAGATAAAGAATCAAGACCTACTGAGTGAGAATCACGTGACAAGTTCACGCAGGCAGTGTCAGAGATGTGCTCAAACCCAGGCAGCTGGTGCTAGCACACGTGTCTCGCTGAGGTCCGCACAACCTGCCTTCTGTGCTTCAGCACTTGACAACCATGATATGCTTGGTGATCCCTTTCCTCAGAGGGACATTAGGCAGGAGGGAAGCTAATTGTAAAGGCCATCTGCAGCTATCTGTTTCTAGGCATTTTGGATACTTGAATGTCAGTCATTTGACATCATTTAGCACAACAACATGGCCAGTGATCAACAGTATCCTTTACAAAGGATTACAGTATCCTTTACAAAGGATACTGTCAATTGTCAGTGTTTCTCTTTACAAATGGCATGGTCAGTGGCCAGTAACACCCTTAACAAATTTAGAGAGCAGGTACCTCCCCATGTCAGGCAAGACTGGAGAACATTTTTAGAGATGAGTGTTGTGACTAGATATCTGATATGAAGGAACACTTGTTTTGGCTCACAGTTTGGTGTGATCCAGTCCATGATGGCACAGAAGGCATGGTGGCTGAAGTGGCTTTCAGGTGTTGCAGCAGGAGTGAGAGGCTTCTTGACTCACACACAGACAGCTGAGGGAGCAGACAGACAAACACATGTGTGTGTGTACCTGCTTTCTCCTTTTGTTGTTTTTATTAGTCAAGGACCCCAGGCCATGTGATGCTGCAGTCCATGTCCAGGGTAGCCTTTCCCACAATTTAGTACTCTCCAGAGAAGTTCCAATGATTTGCCTTACTGAATGCAATCAAGTTGACAATCAAAGTTAACAATCACAGACCCTCCTTCCCCTGCATTAAGCCTGGAGCTGAAAGAAGAAAAGAAATGACACACTGGACAAGATCAGAGATGGGGGAGTAACTGTGCCCTTAGTGAGCTTTGTTCTTATACCCCTCAGTCCTTGCTGCACAGTAAGGAGTTGAGAGCTCACAGCACAGAGCTCTACTTTCTGACTTCTTAGAAAGCTTATGTAGCTTTCCTTCCCTCTGCTTCGTCTTCAGATGCTCCTTCTCTCAGTGGTGGCAGATTCTAAGCTTGATCACATCATCATTTCTCTTCCTAATTTCAATCACACACTCTTAAATTATTAATTTTTTAAAAATCTATGGGACCAAGAAGCAGCCAAAAGGGAGACTGTATCCCATGGTGATACTTCCATCATATCAGGAGCAGGGGCAAGCCTGTAGTCCTTCAGTGCAGGGCAAGGGGGAGCCTCTGGTATGACCAGGCACTAAGACTGAAAGGTGGTAGTCTTGCTTGCATGAAATGTTGTTTGCTGTTGAATTTGGAGACCTTCTTGAAGTGGGGTAATGACTTTTGGTTAGTGAGGTGTGTGATAGGTTATTATAGACCTGGGAGAAGGAAGGAAGCAGAGGACAGCTGAAGGGTCTTAAACCTGACCGAGTTCAGGTTGGTCCTGGTTTCTGACATTTCATGTAGATTTACAGTTGACCAATGTGTTCTGTCTTACCTCATAATCATCACTGCTATTGTCATAGTTAACTTTAATGTGACAAAATTCATGTGCAAATTGTCTTATTCTAATTGGGCATTCAATTTTACTCTGATGCCTCAGAACAAAGGCAAGAGTCAAGTATATGAGCATATGGTTAGCCAAAAACATTTGAAAAAGTGCATCTGGATTGCACATGTGTCAACTTTTCTCCTTAAGACTGTCCCCCCCCCAAACAATACAGTAGAACAACTGTGTGTTGCATGTAATTGTATTTGGTATTATGACCATCTGGAGATGAATTAAAGTTGATAGGAAGGTGAAATGGGATCATGTGTAAATACGAACATGTTATACAAGGAATACAAGCATCGGCTGCTCCACTTGGGTGCCTGTCGGGGGACTCTGAAGACAATCAATCCCTTGCAGGCATTGTGGGATGGACCTAGATAATCTCTTACTTCTTGCAAATGTTTGTCTTAGGAAATTCTCAAACTTTTCACCTCAGTGAAAACATTGCTTTACCAGGAGTCTGCCTCACAGGGAACATTTTATTGGATAAAAACGTTGAACAAATGTCTTGGCTGCTGCTGATAGATGTGGAAACAGCACCGGTACAATCACTTCTTACTAGTGGTTATAGAACTGTGCAGAAAGCCTGTGTGCATAAGCTCCTTTACCCCCCACAAACATTCTATCGCTCAAGCATCAGCCTTATTCCACATGTGAGAAACTGAGGCAGACATATGATTGTTGCCACGTCCCTAGTTATAAGTTGAGAGCTATGACTTAAGCACAGTTGGCATGCTCTCCATTTCACCTGCCATGTTCAGAGTCCCTCCGCTAAACAGAGGACTGAGCACCTTCAACAAAGTACTCACAATTCTACATCAGCGAGTAAGACCCAAGGAACACTCCAGCATGCTCCTCTAAAAGTAGATGTGATCGTTCTCCTACCCTGCTAATGGAATGGCCAGCCTGCGGTCCTGCATAAAACTTTGGCAAGTCTCACATAAGATGTCTTAAACTTGTCTGTCTCCTTTGGACCAGGATTAACTTCAAGGCATATACAATCAGGAAGCCAGCCTCAAGAAATCTGATCTATCTGAAATGTTGAAGGGTAGACAGTGACATTATAGTGTGACTGCTGTGATGGGGTATAGAAAAAGGCATCCATGTTGTCTTTGCCAGAAGTATAAAACAATAGCCATCATGTAAGGGAAAAAACCTAGATGTTCTTTCATTGCCAACAGCATACCCATATGAAGGGTGGTGCAAGTCCCAAGGCTGAATAAGAGGCAATACCCATGAAGGTAGATGCTGTGAGCTAATCCTGGGTACCACCTCCTTCATCTGTCCATAGAGTCCTTGGGTAACATGGGTCAATGAGTAGACCTCTGATGGCTACAGTATATATCTAAGGCAGTAAAGAAGCATTTGGAGTTATCTATGCTTGGGAGGCTAGTCCACCTGTCTCTAGACTATGACAGCCAACACAGGAGACAAGGTAAATGATATGCAGGGATGCCCATTGAGGTAGGGGTCACACGAACATTCCATACACAGGCCTATCTAAAGAGCAGAGCCCTGTATTCACCCTGTTGTGTTTATTCTCAACTTGACAGGACCGAGAACCACCTAGGAGACAAGCCCTTTGTCACGTCTTTGTAGAGGTTGGGCTGTATGGGTTAGGTTAGCTAGGGTGGGAAGACTTACCCCTGGAGGTGGGCGGCACCATTCCCTGGACCTGGGTCTTGGACTGCATAAAAAAAAGAAAGGCTAACACTGCTCATCCATTGTTTTCAGCTTCCAGATAGCAGATACAATGGTGAACAGCTGCTTCAGTACCCTACCACTACCCCTTCAGATGGACTGTGTAAGGAAAGGAGGACATAGCTGCTCCTAGGCTGAGGAGGAGGTTTGTTGTAGATTTGAGGGAGAGAACAGCCAGAGGCATCTGGAAGGATCCAGACTGAACTGGGCCATGAGGAGGTGGGGAAAGGGGGAGGAGAATGAGAGAGGAAAAGAAAGGGGGAACAAGTGGGCCAAGAGAGATTTAGGGGTGGAGCCAGTTAAGAGAGCACATGGCCAAAGTGGCTGAGGTATATAAGGAAGGGAAGCAGAAGCCAATTCCTGGGCTGGAAAGGTTTAGGTAGGGGGCGGGGTGAGAAGTGCCTGAAGGAGCCATAGGCACATAGTGAGACTTGTCCAGGGTTTCTTTAAGACCTAACAGACTACATCTTCTGTGAGCCACAATAAACTCGTTCTCCCTTAAGCTGCTTTGGGGAGGGTATTTTATCACAATGACAGGGCAGTAACTGAAGCTTTTTGTCAGCTGCCATGATTTGAATATGCTTTGTTCCCAAGGAAACCAACCTTCGCTTTTCAGGGAAGAAGGTTGGGAAGCGAAGTGGAGCCTAGTGAAGGCCTTTGGCGGAGAAGGCAGAACCTTGTGGCTCAGTTAAGTTTCTCACTTGGCAAAGAGGTCTGATCTGTTGGAGCTGGACTAATTACCAGGTAACATGGTTGTTACAAAGCACAGCTTTTGCTTTTCTGCATGTACTGCATCCCCTGCCAGAGCAGCAAAGAGCCTTGCCTGGTGGACCACTGAATGTTGTTCTTTACAGCCCCAGAAGCCAGCAGAGTAATCTCTTGTTCTTATACATTACTTACTCTTAGATACTCTGTTAGAGCAGCAAAACACATCAAGGGTAATCTTAATATAACCAATACTCTGTCACACTCAGAATGACCTCCAACCCCAACCTCAAATGTGTAAAGGAGAAATGGGATTTTTAAAAAATGAAAAGGGTCACACTGCATGATCTCTAGCAGAATTTTTAAATTAAACATTTCTTTTTTTAAAATGGATTTTACACTTATTTGCTGATTGATTGATTGTGTGTGTGGTGTATGTGTGTGTAGACTACGTGTGTAAGGTTATGGGACAAACTAAATAATGACGATTGGGCACGACAGATCTTATATAAAGAGGTTTACTAGGTGGATATGAAGAGAGGGAGAGAAGGGAAAGCAGGACATGATGGGGGGAAGAGAAAGGGGAAAGAGAGAAAAGGGGGAAGAGAAAGAAGGGGAGAGAGGGGACATCCCGATATAGAAAGGGGAGAAGGCCAAGAGGCCAAGAGAGAAGAGAGACCAAGAGAGAGACCACGTGTCAGGTTGTCCCTTGAAGGGGCAAGGTAACCACACCACCTGGCTGGCAACACATGATGACATCATAAGTTGCTAGGCAACCCAGAAGCAGGTTTTGTTCCAAAATCCTAACATCCCTCCCTTTTTCTATAATTAAAAAATGAGGAACTTGGGCTGCTAAGTTAAAGTATATAAATTTAGTTTCATTGGAAGCAGCTCTTGGTTGCCATGCAAGGGGTTAAGAGAGAGAAAAATTATAATAACTCACCAATCCAGCCAGTGTTGCATGCAGTAAATAGCAGTCTGGTAGCCAGTAAAGGGAAGTCCCAAAACTAGGGACTCCATTTAGTACTAGTAGTAATTATACTACTAGTACTTGGTATTTTGGAACAGAACCTGCTTCTGGGTTACCTAGCAACTTCCGACATCATCTTGTGTTGCCCGGCCAGGTGGGAGGCATCATTACATGGCCCCTTAAAGGGACAACCCGACATGTGGTCTCTCTCTTGTTCTCTTGGTTTTGCTCTCTTGGCCTTCTCCCTTTCTCTATTGGGGCGCCTCTTTCCCCTTCCTCTCTCTCTCTCCCTTTCCCCCCATCATGTAAGGCCCAGTCTCCTGCATATGAAGAGAACTGGGAAGGCATCTGAAGTCTCCCAATACAGAAGTTAGCAATATGTCTGTGGGACCACAGTGTGAGGCCAAAACAGACCTGTACTGTTACTCTGGGCTAGGTGAGAGTGGTGGAGGTTGCTGAGTCAAGGAGCCATATATGTCCTCCACCAGGCCAAAGAGGTGGAAGGCTGGAAGTGTCTATGGCTCTTGTGCTGGTTGAACTTCCATGGCTGGGCACAGAGGACAAGCCTGCTTGGGAGCATTTTGACTTCCAGAGGCCAGTCTGCCAACAGGTAGTGTGTGGCTTGTTGAGGCATCAGTGGGATCAGCGTCCCCTTTGGCTGCATTTGAAACAGTCCCCTGGCAGAACTGACTTCTGGCTGTACCCTGGCAGGATGGGGCACTGCTGACCTCTTGTCTTTTGTGCGGGAATGTCAAAACAGCCTCAGAGTAGCAACCAAGGTTTAGAGCATAGCTTTTGCTCCAGATGGGCCTGTTGAGAAGGCCATTATTTTTACCAGCTCCTATATGGTGACTCAATGACCATCCTCAGTTGTTTATTAAAAATTGCAATGAGACCATGTTTGCATCTGTAGGACTATAAATATATATTTGGATATCTATGAGATGACTATTAACTTGTATTTGTTAACCATTAAATATTAGTTCTTTAGGTTTTGTCCTTGCTAAGTTGGAACCTTAAAAGTCATAAATATAGTCCATTAAAGTGAGAGCACAAGAGTTTTTTTGTAGGATTTAGTCTATAAAAGTTTATAGCTTATTAAAGTCTAAGGCTATACTCTAGATTAATAATACCATTTTTAGAAAACAAGACCAAGCATATTTTAACCTTTTGATAGTAGAGATACAGCACAATGACCCAGTTTTAACATAAATAAATCCTCTAAAATTAATAGATCTTAATTTAGAATATTGGTAAAATACTATATGTAGTAACCAACCTAAGCTATGAGTTTTAAAACCAACAATATAGTAGAACAGTACAAAGCAATTTTGAAATTATATTTGAATTTATCATAGCAAACCCATTAGCCAGAAAGCCTAGTGGTGAATCTCAATCACAGGCAACAAATACCAGGAGAAACAGCAATAGCCTTTATCAATCCAAGAATTGAAAAAGACATAGGCAGTTAGATTTACATTTTAAACCAACTTAACTTGAATAGATATTTATAACTTTGAAATTTTATTATCATATAAAATTTATTTTGAAACAGGGTTGAATCATAGATAGTGTCACGAGCGCTTAATTATGCCAGAGGACTTTAACTGAGATGCCACTCAAGGGCGGCAAGGTATTGATAAAAGCCAACGCCAGAATGATTTTTGAATGCTGCTTTAATCACACAAATCACACAAATATCTAAGAATTGCATAGCACATTTTACATTTCATAGGGGATACAACCTGATCACAGGTACTGGCTCGGACATGGTTTGCCTCCGGTGTTTCAGTGTCTTCTAGGTCCTGGAACTTCACAGTTTCCACTGGGCTTCAGATGCGTCTTCTGATGACTTGATGGGCCTTGGAGCTTCTCAGCTCCAGCCAGGCCTCAAATGTAAAGGAAGCTGCGGTTTCTCAGGAGCCGCCTTCCAGGGCCAGTCTGATAAGGGGGTCCTTACAGGGCCGGCTTGTTAAGGTGGTCTGGGCTTTTTAAGCAGCCGTTCGGGAATAGGCTGGTTATTGGTGATCTTGCAGCTTCCTCACCAAAGAGTCTAGCCTGCCGCGACTATATAGGCTCAGGCTGCAGTTTTTATGCACTTTTTGAGGGCATAGCTTTGGCTTATCACACTTTCACATGCACCAGCTGTTAATTGGCTGGCATTACCTAATTTCATTACTTAGTGACTTAAGAGCATTACCTTAATTTCTATACTTTATTTCAGAACATCACTGGCTTACTACACACACACCAGCTGCTAATCAACTGATATTATTTAATTTCACTACTTAATGCCTTAAAAGTGATATTACTGTTACTAAAAATATCTTCTAATCTAACTCTGACAGCTCTGCTGTCTTACAAGCTCTCAACGCCTTAAGGCGCCCAGTCACTATCACCAAAAGTGTTGTTGGACTCCTGAGGTGGGGAGACCCTCCGTTCCTCAGGATAGACACCAGACCCCAATAACCCACAAAAACAGAGCTTGATGCAAACAGCAAGAGGTTTAATTAGTAGCCAGCATGCTGGGGCTCTGCACACAGCTCCCACGCAAGGGGATGATGCAGAGCGCCCAGCAACGGAATCACAGAGTTTATAAAGGCAAAAACCACAAAACAGGAGGGGGTCTAGGGGTAAGGGACTTTCCTAATGGGGCAGTCTGTCTGTGCCCAGGTGTGGTGACTAGGGGACAGTTAGAGATTGTATCCATAACTACAGAAGGGCGTCTTTTAGAAATGTTTTGTGTCAGATCCGGGTTTGGTAATGATTAAAGCTCACAAGTCTCAGTTCCCATGGTTAGGGCCAAGTTAAAATTTTCCATCCTTACATTCCCCCCTTCTTCTAGTAACTGCTTCAATCATGAAGCAGCTGTGGGGTAAAGGTTTTTCTTGGGGTCTTCCCTCCCTTGATTTAGCATTTCGGCCTATAAGGTGACATTTGGGACAGAGGTCCATCTTCTGGAGCTTCTTTAATGTTGATTCTTGGACTGTTGGCATCAGGGGCTAGGGAGGCTGAAATGCTAGTCAAAGGCTGGACAATGGGGCAGTCCCAGGCATCTGGTTAGTTGATCCAATTGAAGACATGGGGAGCGATCTTGTCAGCTTTTAGCAAATTTTAGCTCACAGTCCACAGCTGATCCAGGGATAGAGTCAACCAGGTGAAGATCTGAAACAAATTTAGACTAGAGACAGAAGTTAAGATTTATCAGATAGTAAGAATACTATAGTAAAGGCTATGGCTTTTGGGTCAGATATACACATTAAACAGATGTTTTTAACATAACAAGAAGTACCTTTAAGTTTATCTCCAGAAGACAACCAAAAAGAAATTAAAAATCTCAAGTTGGTGACTGAATAATAAGCAGTCAGTGTTTTATCTGCTTATCAGAATTTTATAGGTCAATGTCAAAACTCTGGACTTCTGAAGTTTTATAACATAAGCACAACAGTAGCAAGGGGGAGAAATTTAAAGCATCTCTTATTTTTAATATGTTTTAAATTATTTTATATTATAATTTATATTTATATATTTTAAAACACATTGGCTTTAATCTTTTTTGTATTTATTAAACCTGAAACTTTTTTTAGACCAAATAATACTTTTTAGATTTTTACAACCTAAATTCTTATATCCTCAGACCCTACATAAGCTCTTTTTATCTAGCTTTTTTTATCTTTTTATTTGGCTATATATCTTAAGACACAGGCAACTGACATGAAGCCTGTGAGCAAGGCAAATCTGTTTTTTTTTTTAAATAAGAGATCTAGTACCTAGTAATTTTAGCTAGCTAATGAACTGACCAATGGGCTAACAGTGACTCTAATTGTCTGCTCTGTAGCTGAAAAGCTACCATTAGCTTAGTATAGCCGTCAAGGTGATCAGAGACCTGAGAAGGATAAATTATAAGCTAAACAATTATACCAATCCATGTACCAATCAAAATGACAGAGATGACTAGTTAGTCCATCACCTAGGCAGGGGCCCTGGCTCCTGTGGTCTCATGGCATCATGAGCAGAGGCGGTCCAGCTAAGCACAGATGAGAGACTGCTTCTGTGGAAAGAGGGACATGAGAGATCGATCCCACCTTGCTTCTTGCAATGTGAAACAATGGCTCTCCAGGTGTCCATGGTTTTGTCCACAGGTTAGGCTGGGCCCTAGCAGTGACCCAGTTGAGGCTGTATTGCCCAGTGGTTAGCATACCACAATCCAGAGTTGCAGTCATCTGTCGTTGTGCCCAAATCTTCTCCTTTGGGGAGCTACTGCCAGGATTTTGGGACTCTCTGTGGCAATAAGCTTACACATGTTAAAATGCCATATTCATCAGATCTCTGACAAGCCTGAGGGCCAGCATGTCTGAATTACTCTTTATCTATCTTTATTATTTGCTCTAAACTGTGTCTTATAAAATAAAATGTTATAATTTTTAATTTTGGCGTATTTTTAGATGTATATTTTAGAACTATATTTTAAGTAGATCTATATAGGCAAACTTTATAGTTACCTATTTTAGGCTTAGCCTTTAAAAAACCTAAACAAAGAGACTAGGTAAATCTTAATATTTTAACCAACTGCATTTGTTAATATAACTTTAAATCTGCTCTTTCTGAACTAAAATCAAAGCAAACCCTTTAATCGGATACAGTTTATAGAAAGGCTAGCAAATCTTGCTGATCTTACCACTTGTATTGAAATTCGAACATTAAAAACCTTTGCACTTAGTACTAATCAGAGAACTGAACATAACTGATAGAACTAAACAAAGATGTTAGCAAAACTCATGGCTTTATATATATATATTTTATCTCTGAACCAGCATGGCACCTGGCCACTATGTAGTTACTGATGGTACTGTTACCTCTCACGATACAGCAGAACTCTCTGGCTCTTTATACATATATGCACTAACCTTCTGCAACATTTTATATACCTTTAGGTTTTTAGCTTTGTTTTTTTTTTTGTTTTGTTTTGTTTTTTTGCTTAACTAGACATTTTTACTTTAGAAAATATCTCTTGCTCTCTTTTTTTGTTTTTTAGACAACATAAAAACTCTCATCAAAATCTTTCCTGTAGCAGATATGGTCTAAGGTCACATGAACAAACTCTAAGTAACTTGGAACAAGTTTTAAGGAACTTGGTGAAGCTTTTTTTTTTCCTCTATCTCAAGGTACAGACCAGGGTGGAAACATGTTTTTCGATAAACAAAGCAGCTTAACAAACAAACAGCTCTTTATAAGATGCACTGTAAAAACTGCAATTTTTTTTAATTGGCTTAAACTATATGGTGGTCTCATTATTTATGTGGCAATGTCAAGATGGTGGTGAGGTATATCACATACCACGTGGAAACCTATATTGTTGTTACTTTAAACATATGCATTTATAGACCTTATAAACACATAGGCACATATATATTTTTTAAATAAGTTTGAATTTAACCTTAAACATACCCAATTATTTTTTATTATATTAACCATTTAAGATTAGTTGAAATTTATTATATAATTGTCATATATTTAAACAGATGGAATAAGCTCTTTTTGTTGGACTTAGCTGTAATTTTAACCTTTACAGTCAAGTGTAGTTACCTTCTTTTATCACTGCATGGTCTGCTGAGCAGCAATTAACTTAAACTCCGTGGATGGGAGAGGAGCAGGGCTAGTGAGCTCTAGCTGGCTCCGCTCTGGAAGCGGCAGAGGGGAGGATCCAGGCCGCTCTGCCTGATAATCCCCCACCTTGCAGCCAGCCAGCAGAGCCCCAGCCCTGCGGCAGCCTGATCCATGCGTCTCCCCAGCTACCTACAAGCACTCCCGCCCGCATGTGGGACTTTCCCATGCCGCAGTGGCCTCCCTTTGAGACCAGCAGCAGTACCTGGCAGATCACAGCGGAGAGCTTTAAAGTCAGAACTAGACTTTTTTACAGAATTGGACTCCATCTGAGTCTACCAGATGGGAGGCATCCGAGTGTCCTCGGCCCCCCTGATCCCCCTGAAGCGTCCTCCAGGGCCATGACCTGTGGTCCTCCTGGCACATCTGCCAACCACGGCTCGTGACTTTAGCAAGTCACCCGAGCAGTTGCAAACCGAAAGCACATTGAAACAGACAACACAGACAGCACAGAGACAAACATTTGGTGCCTTTTCTCACCTCCAAGGTTGAATTTGTGGGTCAGGGATCTGTGCCCATCTTGCTGGGGCCTCCAAATGTTGGACTCCCAAGGTGCGGAGACCCTCCGTTCCTCGGGATAGACACCAGACCCCAATAACCCACAAAAACAGAGCTTGATGCAAACAGCAAGAGGTTTAATTAGTAGCAGGCATGCCGGGGCTCCGCACACAGCTCCCACGCAAGGGGGTGATGCAGAGCGCCCAGCAACTGAATCACAGAGTTTATAAAGGCAAAACCACAAAACAGGAGGGGGTCTAGGGGTAAAGGGCTTTCCTAACAGGGCAGTTTGTGATTGGCTGTGCCCAGGTGTGGTGACTAGGGGACAGTTAGAGATTGTATCCATAACTACAGAAGGGCGTCTTTTAGAAATGTTTTGTGTCAGATCCGGGTTTGGTAATGATTAAAGCTCACAAGTCTCAGTTCCCATGGTCAGTTCCCACGGTTAGGGCCAAGTTAAAATTTTCCATCCTTACAGTGTCTCTTAGTTTTTCTCCTGACAGCTCTGCTGTCTTACAGGCTCCTTACAGATAGCAAAGCATAGCTTTGAATTTTTATAAAAATTCATAGCAATTTAAAATGAGGCTTGTCGTTGTAGCCTAGTCTAAAAGATAAAATAAACAGTTAATTATGATTAAGGACGTCTTGTAAATGTAAACCCAATGAAAAGTTATATAAATCATTAGATTAAGAATTTAAAGCATATATATATATATATGTATTAGGAGCAGAGTGTACAGAAATCAGGAAAAAAAGATATTTTAAAGCTTGGAAACAGCCTCTTAGGGGCTAGAAATATCGAAAGCCAAAGTATAGAACGAAATAGGTGTGGTGGGGGAGGAGCAAGCACATGGTAAGATGGAGCCAAATTGCCCTGAGTTAAAATGACAGCAATGCCATGTGGAGTCATAGTGAAGCTATTGTTCCACCCATTTCCTCCCAAAACCAACATGGCGTTGGAAATCTCTCGGGAGATGAGAAATTGTGTTCAAGGGACCTCGGGCGGCTGTGTGCAGTTTTTAAAGATTTCTTACCTAAAGCAGTGCACCAAGTTTTTCCAAGCTGATTTTTCACGCTGGGTGAGTCTCCAGGGCTCGGAGCACTGGCTGGGGCGGGATGTCACTGTTGCTGTGGGACAGGGCCACTTCGGGAGTTCAGAGTAGTGCAGAGAGTTGTAGCAGCAGGCAGCGGCCGCCACAGGGAGCCAGGAGGCTACCTTCGTAGCTGCAGGCAGCAGGACAGATTTCTCGTGCACAGTAGATAGTTGAAGAAAAGTAAAGATTCCCAGGCATAGATAGAGCAGAGTGAGATCTATTGCAGAAATTAATTTTGTCACAAAAGGGTCTGGCAAGGTCATGGGACCCAACCAGGCAGAAACACCAAATGTAAGGTTATGGGACAAACTAAATAATGAAGATTAGACATACCACAGACCTTATATAAAGAGGTTTATTAGGTGGATATGGAGAGAGAGGGAAGAGAGAGCAGGACGTGGGGGGAAAGAGAGAGAGGGGGGAAAGAGAAAAAAAGGGGAGGAGAGAGAAGGGGAAAGAGAGAGGGGGTGCCCCGATAGAGAAAGGGGAGAAGGCCAAGAGGCCAAGAGAGAAGAGAGACCAAGAGAGGAAGGACCATGTGTCAGGTTGTCCCTTTAAGAGGCAAGGTAACCATGCCTTCCAGGTGTGGCCACCTGGCTGACAACACGTGATGACATCATAAGTTGCTAGGCAGGTTTTGTTCCAATGTGCATATGTGAAGTTCAGAGGACAACTTTCAGAAATCGGTTCTTGGTTCTCCTTCCAGCCTGTGGGCCCTGGGAACTGAACTCAGGTCAACAGGCTTGGTAGTAAACCGCTTTACTTGCTGAGCCATCTTGCCCATGTTTTTTGTTTATTTGGTTGGTTTTTGTTTGTTTGTTTGTTTTGTTTTAGATTACCTTCTGTGTCTTTCTCACAAATCACCTGTCAAAACAACACTTCAGCTCTTGTCTCACTTTTCCTTTCTCTTTCCAGCCTTCCCTGCCCCTCCCAGCTGCCCGGATTTTACTGTTCCTAGGACCCCTGTATCTGATCTTGGAGCTGCCTCTGGCAGGGCAGCCCTCTTATGCGAAGGATCCAGCGCTCTTCCTGTTTGCTGTTTAGCAATCTCTCCATTCCGACATGGAATCTCCCCACATGGTCTTCCTCAGGACCTCCTTGCTGGGGGAGCCAGTGAGCAAAGACTGACACATGATTTATGACTCACTGATGTCACAGTTAACTAGATCTGAAGTGTGCAAAGGAGCTGGGAAGAGGCAGTCTGCACTCCACAGGAGCACACACTGCCATTGGCCACACTGTTCTTAGTCCGCACAGAACTCTTGGTGAGGATCCTAGTTCACTTGAGACACCCTTTCTTTCATCTCTTGAAGGTTTCCCATCTGGGTCTCCAAGCCAACTGTGGATTTAAAATATATTTAAAGAAGCTACATCTGTTTCAAAATATACAGACTTTTGCTCTTGCTGTTATCCCCTCAGCGACCAGGGCATCAACACAGCATTCCTGTGCTAAAGTATGTTCCTAAGAGGACTCCAGAGAATCATACAGCATCTATGTAAATTGGCATTACATTTATTTATTTACTTATATCTTCCCCCTCCCCCCCACATACACTGCGTGTGTATACATGCAGGAATATACTCTGTTGAAAATAACTATTAATATTTCCTTTTGAAATATCTTCTGGTAAAGCTGCTGTTAGTTCTAAATAGCTGTATAACCAATTCACCACACAGAGACGGAGATTTTAGTTAACCTAGAACACAGTGCTGGGCAATAGTTAGTCCCTCCTAAATCTCCAAGCCTTCACAGTTTCCTAACATTTAGATTGCCCACATTATACTTGCTTTTAGTAATATATTAGGTCCAGTCCATCTTCACGTAGTTCCAAGATCTCTCTCCCAGATCTGCCTTTTCCTAGCTCTCCTCCCCTTTTCTCCTCCCACTCTTTACTGCCCTCTGGCTCTTCCCAGCACAACATTGTGTCTAGTTGCTTATTTTGTTTACACAGAGTTGAGACAGGATGCTTAGAATAAGTATCACAATAGAATGTCACGATTGAACCAGAGAGTGGGGGAAGAAATCAGCATTCGAATGAACAAGGGTAAGGTGCATACATTCCAAAGGAACATTATACCAACAATACTCCAAAGCCAGTGAGAGACCTCTGTCTTATATCCTTGAGGCAGGGTCTCTCACTGATGTGACTAGTGAGTGCCAAAGAGTTCAGGAGACAGAAAGCTCTACCTGCCTTTACCTTCTTGAGCTATGGGCTTATAGGCCTGTGGCCTCATGATGATTTTTGTGGATACTGGGCATACGAACTCAGGTCCCCATGCTTGTGCAGAAGTGTCCTTACCCACTGTGTCATTTCAGACCCAGCCCTGTACTGTCCCTTTTAAGATAAGGGCCTGGAGCATCTTTGGATTTTGGCAGCCTCAAGAAAGCAATCTCCATGGAAACTAAGGGGTGACTAATAGGATTCTGTGAGTCTGTGGTGTGGAAGAAATGCTCTTAGATTTGGAATCTTCAGTGGTCCCCTGGGAAGGGCCGGACTACAGCAAAGCAGAGTGACCTTTCTGAAGTCAGCGCCTCTCCCCCAGAGACATCATTTGAGCCCATACAGTCTGGAGCTTACCGAGCTGAATTAGGTAATTTCCCCAAGGGCACAGCAAACAGGAGCTTCCAGTGTCCCGGAGCTCTTGCTGGTCTACACTCCCCATTCATAGGACGGTGCAGGCTGATGCTATATAACTGAAACGCAGTGCCCCAAGGCCAGTGGAGCAGAGCTGCTCACAAAGCCTAGTGCTACAGGGATTCCATGTCCTGGTTTGTGGGAAGCAGGCCCGCAACATCCCAGTATCTCCATTATCAAATTCACAGGAGCTACTACATTGGCGTCGGTTTACAACTGCAGAGCATTTTGCAATGTTTTGAGTGAATGCTTTTTTGATTTCTGATATTTATTTGGAATCTCAGGATTCCAAATAAACCACGGTATATGACACACAGCATGCTGTCTTATCTGGGCATGTGCTGCTGACACTCTCACCTAGCTATCACCTATCTGCCATCCACCCACCCACCCATCCATCCATCCACCCACACATCCATCCGTCTGTCTGTCCTTCCGTCCATCCATCCATCCATTTGGGGACTAGCTATCCTTGAACTCACTATGTATAGGAGGCTGACCTTGAGGTCCTTCCTCTACCTTTGAAGAGCTGGAATCACAGACAAATATCACCACGGCAGCCTTGTGTTTTATCTTAAGCATATTATAGCGGACTGGACACTGTTCAAACTTCACAACTCTTCCTGAGGCTAAGGAGGACAACATGAGAGGTCCAAGGTACTCCCCCCTAGCCCCAGCAGCAACCTTCTATGCAGAATGTCTTCGTTTTAAGCCATGTGCCTTTCATAAAATTAATTTTTGCAAAACAAGAAAATAAAGCCTCCATCGTGACTTTTTGCCTCCGTGATTCACAACACTGCGTCTGTGGCATTACGGCATTATCTGAAGCTGACGCGGTTCTATCTCTTTAAAAAAAAAAAAGGCAGCTAGGTAGGGGGAGCTGTGACTGCAGCACTCTCCCAGCCCTACGCTGAATGCAGTGGCTGGGGCTCGGAGTCACGCAGGAGGTACAAAAGGCACACAAAGGCCTTAACGCCGCGTTGGTCACCATCATTCTCTGAGCATCCCTCGGGCTGCATCTAGTCTAACAATATCTGCATCGGAGTTGCGCCCTGCTGGAGCCAGGCGGCGCGGCCCCCTGCAGCTGCTGCTGGCCCGGGGCCCGTGGACCACCTTCAGCATCAGAGCCCCAGGGAGGACAGAGCAGCCCGTGCACCGGTGAGGAGTTGTAACTATTGCATCCTTGGGTGGGGCGGCATCCGCTCTGCTCCGGGTCTTAGTTCCAGAGGGGCTTTGACTGCAGGCTTTGTCTTTTTAATTTCCACTCCGGGCTGCAAAGGGTGGTCACAACCGGGCCGTCTGCTGAAAGCATAGTAGGGTCCAGACTCCCGGTATTTACACAGTGGCAATCTCAGAACAGTTTACTGCTTAATCTGTAGTTGCCCTACTTTCCTAATTTTAATAGCATGTTCTTAACCAGTTAGTTGCTCAGTTATATAATGATATGATATTGGAAGGCCTTATGGCAAAAACCATTATTTCATTTCGTTCTAGGAAATAATTAAATTCTTAGAAAGAGTTCGGTAATTTTAGCAAAGTTCTCTCCCACTCTGCTGTCCTTTGCGTTTGCCTGTGTTTTTCTTAAAGCAAGGTCAGTACCTCAGTGAAGAGTGTTACCCTCGAGACTCATATGCTGATATTTTTGACTTAAATCTTACTCCCTGTGTCTCTGAAAATAGCAAAAAGGCTCTTCCATTTCAGCCAAAGACAGCGTGGGGTTGATTCCAGGTGTGTCCCAAGCATACGCTGTCACAAACCCATATTGGTTGGAACTCTTCCGTTTCTGCACCAACCCAGGTAGAAGTAATTTACAGTCAGAGCCATTTATTTGCCATATGACAAGTTTTTAAAGCACCCCCTGACATGAATTAGGGCAGGTGAGGGTTCTCCTGTTCTGTTGGTGGCTAACCAGCTTTCTTTCCTCTGTCTTGACAGTTAGCTCCACTCTGTGATGTTCCCTGTCTTATTTATCCTTTCTTTACATCTCTTGCCCTTTGGCTGCCTAGCTGCCCAACCCCATCCTCAAGACTCTTTCTATGTCCCTTTCAAAGGAATTATACTGTCTCTGTGTTTCCCTCCTGTGGTGCTCAGAACTGTTGATTGCTGCTCCTATTTCTCATGTAAGAAGAGAAGCCCAGTCACAGACTTTGAAGAACTGGCTCTCAACAGCTCCATGCTCAAATGTTAGTTCAAGTGGATCTTCATGCCATACCCCTACCCTGGAAGCCACTAACAGCCTGCACCTCAGTTTCTCTTCACTTCAAGACGCTGATGGGGTCACTTCTCACATGATGGTGGTATCATTGAGACACCAAGTGTTTGTGAAGATATCTAGGTTGGGCTAGGTAGAAGGTGGCTGGTTAGTGTTCAACTCATTCCCATCCCATCCCAGCCATCCGCCTATCCATCCATCCATCCATACACACATGCATATGTCTATCCACTCATCTATGAAACCAGCCAAATAACTTCACATATTAGTTCTCCCTCAAAAAATGAATTTAAAAATAGACTTTTGGCTGGGTGCCTTTAATCAGCCCTTGCTTTGGGCTGAATGCTCCCCACTGTTCTACAAGCTGTTTTTACACCTTTGACCTATGCTGAAACTTCCTTGCTGCCACAAAACTTTTCTCTGGGGAGAGGAAAGCTGATTCCTCTTGCATACCTCTCCCTATACACTTCATGGTGGCAGTAACAATGACTATATTGGCCATGTCCACCAGGAGTCCAAGTCAGGGCAGTTAAATGTGATCAATATAGTGGGTGCCAATTTGGAAGTCAGAATGAGTCCCGTTGCTATTCTGATCTTGGACAGCCCAGGCAGCCATTCACTCTTTAAAGGCATTGCCAATCTTCTGACTATTTTTAATTTCTACTTTGTCCTTCTCCTTTCTCTTTGCTAGTTTCCCTTAAACTCTATGCTTAATACATGCTGGATTTCAGTGTCTAGGAAGGAGGGGTAGCATCCTTCCCTGAGAGAGAAGGAACCCAGAGAAATGAGAAATACTGGATTGGGGACCAGGAAGTGTAGCTTTAGCTCTGTTGGCCTCTCTCTTTGCACCTATCAGAAAACTGCTTATCCTCATCACTAAGATAAGAGGTTTGGGGAGAGACCCTTTAACTTTTGTTAGAGTCCGAAGTATATGATCTGGACAGCTCTCTTTGGACTATGCTCACTGCCTCAAAATATTCAATCAAATCAAATAAAAAATGATTCAATAGTTCTTCAGGTTACAAAATGCAAGATTAAGAGCGTTAGAGACCAGCGTATTCTTACTTGAAAAAGGAAAGGTTGACTCAACGTAGCTTTTCTTGCTGAAGATTGCCAAGTTCTCAGACCGAAAGCTCCAAGTTCCGGTTCTTGGTGTGGTGTTCTTCCCACCGTACTTAGGATTTAGGGTGATAAGAAGTCCAACTGGTCACAGTGGTTACCAGTTTTGTACCGAGACATCCTTTGTTCCCCTACAGCAATGTAGCATCCACACAGACATTTGCTTTTAGAGTTCTGCTTCCTGTTGCATTGTGCATCTGTTACCTAGGCCAGAAGAAAAGGGCTCTGCAACCCATAATCTTTCACTTCTTCCCCAAAGATCAAAGCTTAAAGTCAGTCAGTTGTGGTTTAAATATCATAAGCATCTTTATTTTATTAAACTGCCGAATGCTAGGAAGGAGTGTGCACGTGAATCTTATAGTTATCTGAAATCTGTGGACATTTTTATACAATAGAAGGTTTAGCATTCCCCCTTGTTTAACAAGATACATTTAACCATTAGAAATTTCCAGTAAGGCAAAGAAAATAATGGATAAGATGGACAAACACCAAAATATTGTTCACTGTCTGAAATTGGAAATTAACTGCATATATGTATATTTATAACTTTTATTTTCAAAATCTTACAGTACTGCAGAAGCAAAAATTTAACTGTTGGATTAAACAGTAGATGCTTTGTACTTAAAGATATGAATTTGTTATCTCTTAAAGCCCAGCTAGTCAGTCTCTGCCAGCTTCCCCTCAAAACCCCCACTTGTTTTTATTTTTCAGTGTGCTTGTTAAAATCTTGTGCTGAGTGACTGCTTTAGGAAAATTCAAGTTGCTAACAACATATTTGTTCAACTCCTCGATATCTTCCTCAGAGACCCATCTAAGAACAAAAAAGGCAAGCCTGAGACTGAATGGATTTATTCTGAGACAGACTCAGTTTAGAAAAGTGACTTCTCATCATAGCAATCCTGGCATTTAACCCTTTGGTGCTCTGGATTCCCCGCTTTTGAAAGGAGACTGAGAACAGATCAACAAGCCCACCTCAGGTTATAGGTGCTCCTGGCGTGGTGGCACACTGTAGACAGAAAGGTAGCTTTGTAAACAGCTGAGAATTCTGTGTCTTCTAAAAGCTACGCGATATTCATCAACTCTCGTCTAACTTTAGCAGTTTTACTGAGGTAGTATCCGTACGCCATACAATTTTCTTGTGTGTTATATTTATGCAAACTTTTATCTGTGAGTGGCCTTTTTGCCAGGGCAAGAGCCACAAATCCCTGCCTACCACAGCCAGTGCTACATGACACAGAATCAACTTGAACCTGGTTCAAGATATAAAATGTTTGTTCTCATGACCTGGAAATGAGAGTTTAGGCATATGGGTGCAGTTTGTACACAAAGAGGCTAAATTCTTCAGACTATTGAATGCCTCCTGTATCCATGATCTAGAACCCGAGGTGGAGAGCCTAAGGGGTGTTAGACAGCTTTGAGGAAATGGCAGCAAAGGCCCGGGGCACACAAGGGGCTTCAGAACACCAGGGAAATCACGTAGGTGTTTTTCTCATTTAAGCTGAAGTAGGGTATTTTCACAGCCAGCTGAGTTCCCTGGAAACCTCTATGTGCATGTGTGCACACTGAGTGCCCTTCACCTTTAGCTTCTCTTGTGGTATAAATGCATTTTATTTCTGTATTTGATTGCAGAGGCATATGAGGCAGAGGTTGGCTGTGGTGACCGTGACCTTTTCTAAAGCATGTGGCCCACAATAGTGACCTGAGCAGGGCCTACTGTGCTAGATCTTGGTCTGTTGATTCCTACGGTGAATTCGTGGTGAATTCGTCTGACTTTTCGGTTTTGAAAGATTCAGTTTCAAGCCGGTTCGTTCTTTGCTGACTCACGCATTGCTCTGACCTGAGAGGTCCCTCTCGGTAGAGGAGTGGCAGCTGACAACTAAGGAGTCTGCCTGCATTTGGCTTCTTGCTTCTGCGTTGAAGACAGTCAAAGGTAAGTTTTTGCCACATCCAGCGGCGTTTATTGCTTGAGAATTTGGCGGTACGGATTTTTAGTTTTTGTCCTCAGATGAGTGTGTACCCTGCTGTCGGGAGAGGCCCAGGCACAGGGCTCCGTTCTGCGGACACTGAGGCAATTCGGAGGCATGATGCTGCAGAGAGCTGCATCAGCCCAGAAGCGCGGCAGCACCGTGAAAGGCCTCAGGAGAGGACTGCCCCTGCGTCCCATGCACATCCTTTCCACACAGCCTTGGCTTCACTTGGCACCAACTGTTTCAAGTCTATTCAAAAGGCTCTGCAATTTAACAAAAACACCGTGTAGGATAAAGCGCGAAGGTGGCCCTGGTTATGTTTTTGTGCCAACCCCATAGGAAGGTCTTCCTTCCCAGTGCCTTAGTAAAAGCCAGGTGTCTGTGTTCTAGCTTCTAGGAGGTCGGCTTTGAACGCGCGCTGCCTCCGTTCTCTATTGCAGCCTAGACCCCTTCTGTTTTCCACCCTCTGCTCGCTGCGTCCCTCTCCTGAGGCACAGCTTTGGATTAAGGGATCCCGGCCAGTTGTTCACCGATCGTGCCTTACACCCGAACTCATGACTTTATTTCAAGCCGTGTAATTCACAGATGCTTTTGCATCGCTTAGTGAGTGAAGCCGGCACGACTTTTTTCCTATTCCCCAAATGAAACCGAGCAGTGCCAAACCTTGCGGCGAAGCTCGGCTTGCCAGAACAGGACAGTTTTGCTGAGAAGGCAAAGGTCGTGGCAGAGACACGCTGCTAATGTCAACTGTGGGCAGAAGCTCCAGATTTCAGAGCCAAATGAATGATTGATTCAGCAGCCGGTGGGGAGGAGGGGTGTCCACCCTCATCCCCTCACCGTCCTTGCTGGGCTCCCATTGTTTATGCTTGAGGGAAGAGTGAACCGGCGGACAGAGACTATCTCATGCCGCTTCACAGGTGCATGTAATGTAATTTACACCAGCGTAGACGGTGGCATCTAGAATTTGCACAAGCTGCCCACGCCCTGCTAGGTGCTTTTGCACACAGTTCAGTAGGTTTTAATGGAGACACTGTTCACGGGTGGCACAGGGCCGTGTTTTGCAGATGAAGGCACAAAGAGATTGCAGAATTTGCGGACGGTGGTGAGAAGGCTCCAGCAGGTTGTATGATGCTTTCTTCTTTCCCACATGACAGGGACCAGCAGCTGCCCTGTCCTGTGAGGGCGAGGGGCCATCTGAAAGCTTTGCTGGGAACCGGCAGGCTCCTCCCTGATGCACGTCTGCTGCACCCGCCCGGTTTTCATTCTCGGCTTTTGTTCTAATGGCCTGCTTTTTAAATGATCAGTTCTCTCGGAGTTTGCCAGCTTCAGTGGGATCTTTCTAGAACCAGCTGGCGCTGCTTCCCGAAGCACCTTTGCTCTCCTCTTATTAGTTACCCTCAAGTTTCACTCATGTTTTCTTTGGGGTTAATCCATGACCTTATTTCTCAGCTCTTGAAATTAAGACTTAATCCTGTCTTCAACCATTCTTTCTTCTGAATGAAATCATTGAAGACTAACTTTTCCTGTAATCATATTGCTCCCAGTTTTTAATGAAGACTCTACAGGTGAGGACTGTCTTGGGAGGACACGAGTATCCAGTCTGAATTTACAGGCCCTTATGCAGAACGTATTCATCTCAGGTAGCTGTAGGTGATCTCTCTATGGCACCTGGTACCATGTTTCTGCATACAGGGTGTAGCATTTCCATCCACAATCCAGTCATTGGAGCAGAGAGGGCTTTAGTTTATTTTCTGTTGCTACTAACACGACACCGCAGACGGGGGAAATTATGAAGAAAAGAGGTTTATCAAGCCTCACAGGTCGGGCTGAAGGTCAAGTGACACATTTGATGTGGCCTTGCTGCCTCTCACTGGCAGAGTCCCCAGGCTGTGCATGCCAGCATGTGGCAGGAGACAAGGAGTAACTGAGTCTCCTCTGCTTTCTTCTTCATCTAACGAAAGCTCCAGCATTCAGTCATGGGCATGCCACTCTTGCTATTTACCACATCAGCTCCCAAGGGCCCCTCTGAACCCAGAGCTGGGCTAAATCTCCTCCTGTTACAGGCTCTGCAGTGGGGATGAAACTTCAGCATGTGTTGCAGAGGAACTAAATCAGCATCTGCTCTGTTTTATGATTGCATTCAAAATAAAAATGTAAGGAACAAAAACACCTTTACTTAAGAATAACCCCACCCCCAGTTTCTCTGCTAGTTTTAGAAAACTCCACTGATTGGCTTTGATGAATGCCAATCAAAATGATCTGTACAAAAAAATAAAAAAATCAACTAACCAGGGCAGGGGGAGCGAGGGGAAGGAGAAGGGGCTGTGGAGACTAAAGCTGCAACCAAGGACCATGCATGAATTGGACCTAGGCCCCTTACACTGATGTAGCCAATGGGCAGCTCAGTCCTCATATGGGTTCCCTAGTAAAGGGAATGCGGGCTGACGCTGACATGGACCTGTTGCCTGCTTTTCAGTCACTTTCCCCTGGCAGGGCTACCTCATCAGGCCGCAGGTGAAGAGGATGCGCTCAGTCCTGATACTACATAATATACTGGGGTGGGTGTGGGTAGGGGGGTTCCCCTTCTCTGAGGAGTAGGGGAGGGGGAATAGGGAGGGAGGGACTGGGAGGAGAGGCGGGAGGGGGCTACAACCAGAATGTAAAATGTATAAATAAAAACTAAAATAAATTACAGCAAATCATTGAGAAATTGTTTTCAGGGATGGATTGACACTGGGTGTTTTTTTTTTCCAGTCTTTTTTTTTTTTTTTGATTATCCAAAATTGATGACTTAAATAATTACCCCTGCAGACATTTCAGTGAGTGTTAGCAGGTTGGGAACATAGTTTAGTGATAGAGTACCTGTGAGCATGCTTTGAGGCCCTGGGTTCTAGCAACAGCGTCACCACAATAAGTAAATACAGGAGGATCCGGATGCACAAATGAAGGCCCAGGAGCTAGTTCTCGACAGCTTCGGCCCTTCACCTTCCTCCTGGGATGTGTTTAAACAAAATCATTTATTTTACAAATTTCCTAAACATATTACCAACCTCACCTCCCTTCAAACAGCACTTACATGTGTCATGTCTAAGAAAAATTTGAAATTACAAAATATTTTATAACTGTGACTTTTGTATGAATGAACAGGAAATTTAGTAGCCTGTATCCTGACTTATCATCGTTGCCAAAGTTTTGTTATTTCCCCATTTCATTTCTTAAAAGACTTTTTCAAGGATTTGTAGTTTTTAAGCCCTTCCAACAGGCACGTTTTCTATTTCTAAGATAAGTGTTTCTGGTATGTGTGTGTGTGTATATGTGTGCACACATGCATGTGTATATAGTATGTTATAGTATGTGCCTGTGTGTATACTATATGCAGGCTCCCATGTGTACACATTTTGTTTTGTTTTCCATGAGTTCTGGGTATCTGAACTCAGGTCTTCATATTTGGACAACAGGCACTTTACTCACTAAGCCATCCTCTGAGCTTACTATTTGTCTTCCAAACACGAGATAGCGTCTGTGTTGAGGCCTGGATTTTAAGAGCTTTTTTCCTCAAAGAAGGTATATTGTGTGGGAAGCAGGATTTACAGTAAGAAGAAACCATGGAAGCCGGGCACATGAGCTAGGTTGATAAATAGATACGTTTATTATTTCAGAGGACTCCGTGTCTAGTAACGCAGGTGTGTTTGTTGCTGTGTGCTTTGCTGGGAGGCTGGGGATGTGGGGGTGGGGAATAATGTCATGCTGGTTGGCAGAAATGCAGCACACTGATACTTTATATTTAATAGGTCACTCAAGCTAAGGATCTGACCGTCTTCTATGCAGACTGCGCGCGTTCAGTGCACACATGAGTGTCCTTCTTATTCTTTTCTTTACCTTGTTTTTTTTTCTTTCAGGGTCCTTGAGGTAAAGCCAAGATGCCCATTGCTCCTGAGCTGGGAGGAGAGCTCTCAACAGCAAGTGTTTTCTCTCTCCTGAGGTGAGGGTGGTCAGTGCCCTAACCAAGCAGCTCTACAGCACCTTCACTCTGCACCTTCAACAAGGAATATAGAAGAGCCTCAGGGGGCAAGAAGTTAAGTTTGCCTCTGGGAAAAGACAAAAAGTCCCAGCCAGCTGATACTGGTTTGCTTTAAAAAGGCAACCTTATCAGGTCAGAGCTGTATTGCAGGACAAAGGCACAAAGCACAATGTTTTCTGATGTCAGATGATGACAATGCTGGAGGAAACTGGCCTTTCCCCAGCCAGGAAGAGCTTTGCCCAGAGTTGACAGGAAACACAAAAGAGCCTTAAGCAGAAGCAAGTGGGATCCGTCTATGGTTCGAAAGAACAACTGTTTCAGAAGGGACCATGGAGCCCGAGGAGACTAGGTAAATATTCAATGATGTAAATGATAATGCATTCATTTATTTATGTGCATGTGCACTCGTGAGTGTGGAGGGAAGGGGACTGGTTTCAGAAGTCAGTTGTTTTTCTTCCTCCCATGTGGGTTCCAGGAAGCAAATTCAGGTTGTCAGCCTTGGTAGAGGGTAAGGTGGCACCCTTGCCCTCTGAGACGCATTGCTGTCCCCACGGTCGGTGTTTTATAAAAGCATATGCCTGATCTTAAAAGCTTAAGGACTTATATAAAATTGTGTGTTTATTTATTACAATTGAAATGTATATATGCTCTTTTTGAATGTTTTAAATTCTAATAGAATTACATCACTTTTGCCCTCCTTTTTCTCCCACCTGCCCCTTCCAGCGACCCTTCACTTCCCTGAACCCTTCCCATGTCCCCTCTCCTGAATGCTTCATTTTTTAATTATTTTACATACAGTTTCATTTTTTGGTTATTTTACCTACATATATACATACGTGTGTAGAAATGTATATAAACATATTTTTCCCTAGTCATGTAGCAGAGTGTTACTCTTTTTTGTTGTTGTTTTTTGAGACAGGGTTTCTCTGTGTTCCCTAGCTGTCCTGGAACTCACTCTGTGGACCAGGCTGACCTCAAACTCAGAGATCCACCTGCCTCTGCCTCCTGAGTGTTGAGACCTTGCACTTGTCCACTCTCTCAGTGCTGGGATTATATGATGGAGCCATCACATTTAGTTTATTTTACAGTGTATGGATGCATATGAGTACCCTTAAACAATTAGCATCTGCTAGAACTCTGAGAAGTCACCTGAAATTACTTTCTTTACTATTACTGATGCTGTGGTTAAAGATGAGAGGAGTTTACATAATTTTCACCATGGCTCTTTGCAGCATTCTGTAGACTTTCTTACCTTTTTTTAAAGAAAACTTTCTCAAGTACTCCACAGTGGTACCCAGTGTGTAATTTTGGAAGTAGATGATTTTACAAACGAAAAGTGAACTGTTTTTGTTTACCTTAACAGTTGGCTGGTTTTCTTTAAGAAATTTCATTTGCAGTAATCATATGCAACCACTGACTGGTCCTGACACTAACTACAATTTGTCAATCAGCAGGACAAAACCCAACAATGTAGATTCCTTTGCAATCACTATCAAGGGTGGCAAATTCTATTTATATCTAAAAGAAAACATGAATTAAATTTGAGTGTATTTTTTCAGAGAATGGCATTATATAGGCTGTAGGTCATTAGAACTCCCACTTTACTAAAAACGAAAAGGTCGGTAACCAGCAACACATGTAGGCCCGTGAGCACATATATTCATGTTTACACACACAACCTGTGCATCCACTGAGAGCGTCTCCCAGCTCCCTCAAACCTCTGCTGCTGTTCAGACTTGAGCTGATCTAAATGAATACTATGCCGAGGCCGTAGAAATAATTACTAAGAAGAGCCATTAGAGGAAAGAAGATTCTTGCTAGAGTGGGTCTGACCAATTGATCACATGGTTTGGTGAAGGTGACTAGACACCAGCAGTGGATTCTAAGTGGACTTAGCAGGATGCTGGCTGCAGCAGGGCCAGGTTAGAGACAGGACCAGGTTGTATTAGAAAGAGATGGAATGGAATTTGTTTAAGGAGAGCCTTTTAAATACGAGTCATCCTTCTCTAAGTCTATTTATTCTTTACCCTACCCTTGTGTTCCCTGAGGACCACTGGGAGCATCTTTTGGGACTCCATAGTTCAAGAAGTCAGGAATTTAACAAAGGAATTTATGTGAAAATTAGAAGAAAGACAAAGACCTTTGGAATGAATTATAAATCTAATTTTTGAGCCTGGAGGGTAGCCATTGAAATTTCTAAATGTTGAGCTAGATGCTTCTTCACATGATAGAGACAGGACACCATGGCTCCGGTGGGCTTCCTGTTCAAACATTTCTGGAGATGGAATGTGGTTTTCCAGGTATAATAGCCACACGTGGACAACTATGACTGAGCGACAGGGACACGGCTGCTGTGGTTAAAGAGCAGAGATCACGTAACAAGAGAATAATGTCATTTCTGTAGCTCCTAACATTTGCAAACAGTAACCAGAATTTTGACAAAATAACGTGATGCTGGAATGTGTTGTGGGAAAGAAGTTTTCTAGCCATATGGTAGAACTTCTGCAGCAGTCATGAGATTAGTATCACTTCCCCATACGAATAAAGTCTAGACTAGAGAAAGCTAGGAACTTTCAGAAGATTTAATAATGTGTCATACTCAATTCAACATGCTTAAGCAGAGAACACATTTGGAGGGATTACTTTGTCCCTTGGGGAACCTCAGGGTCAGTTTGAGATCTAGATTAATTTAGTATCTAATTTGGGAAAGGCCAAAAAAATTGTCAAAAGTATCAAAAGATTTGGACATTTGACTAAATGGGATCTTAGGTAACTGTGATGAAATCCTGATCTACCTACTGAACCTAAGTAACAAAGATTCAAAAGGAAGTAAGAGTTATATATGAAAAACAAACCAACATTCAGAGGCTGAAGAGATAGCTCAGCAGACCTGAGTTCAGTTCCCAACATCCACAAGGTAGCTAACAATCATTTCTAACTCCAGCCCTAGAGCTGGGAACTGGGAACTGAACTCGGGTCTGTTGAAAGAACAATACATACTCTTAACTGCTGAGCCATCTCTTCAGCCTCAAATTCTAACTTTTAACAACTGATAATCTTTTTATTGTGTGCATGCACATGTGCACATGTGTTTGTATGCAGGCATTCGTGAACACATGCATTCTGAGGCTAGAGGGGAACCTCCAGCATTACTCTTCAGGAGCCAATGGTCTCTCATTGGCCCAGAATGTGCTGAGGCAGGCAATGCTGGCTTCCCACCATGTTCCAGGGATCCAGATCTGGGCTTATAGGGGGCACTGCTATACCTGACTTTTTACATGGGCTCTGAAGGTCCTCTGAAGATCAAACTCAGGTCCTCATGTTTGCATGGCAAGCGCTTGATGTACTGAACTATTTGCAGCTCCCTGGCAACCCTTTATTATTATTTTTTAACAAAATAGGATGTACCCCCTGTGACTTGCCTGTCATTAGCCAGCATTGTAGAGCAAATTATCCAATTTTCTTTCTTTTATAAAGCTATTTTTATTTATTTTTTAAATATTAGTTACACCCAATTTTCTTCTGACACTATTACAGTTTTTGTGGGCATGCTAATTTGTAGTACAAGGTTTTATATTTTTCTACAGACTGGGATATAGCTGGCATCTCTATACAATATAAAATAAGCCAAAACCACGTAAACCTGAATGTGGTAATTAGTGTGTTAGCGATGTGTATTATTTAGAAATAACCTAGCACAACTCTAAGGTTGCAAGTTGCAAAGAGGCTTTTGGAGACTTTACAGCAGGCACGTTATAACAATAAAGAGCCTGGCTGTCACCTCAAGTTGCTACTCTGTTAACTGTATGCAGCATATGCATATCAGACAAATATTAAGAAAAAGAAAGGAGCCGGGAATGACGGAGAGGCAGAGGCAGGTGAGTTTACAAAGTGAGTCCAGGACAGCCGAGGCTATACAAAGAAACTCTGTCCAGAAATCCACCACCCAAGAAAAGGAAGATAAGGGGAAGGTATGGAAAGAAAATTTAAAAAAAAACCTGAAATTGCCAAATACATTGATTTTAGTTTCTTGATGTCTGTGTAACAGCTGCTATCTAGCAATCTAGTATTTCATTTATGCATCTGTTCTAGGTTAAATTCCCAATATAATTTTAAAGAATTATTTTATTTGTTAATTGTGTTCATGTATGTGTGTGGACATATGAGTACAGGTACCCACAGCAGCCGGAAGAGGATGTCTGACTCCCTGGTTGTGAGCCACAACAGGTGGATGCTGGGAACTAAACATGTGGATGCTGGGAACTAAACATGTGGACGCTAGGAACTAAACATGTGGACGCTGGGAACTAAATATGTGGACGCTAGGAACTAAACTCTGGTCCTCTCAAAGGTTAAGATGGCTCTTAACCACCCGGCCATTTCTTCAACTCCTTAAAAATAATTTCAAACACTTTATTATGATATTACTGACCAGCAAATTCTAGCACAATTCTTGTGTTAAACTTAATACAGACACCTGAAAACAAAACCATTTTTACTAAGGCAGTAATTCTAAACGGGTCTTGTTTATTAAAGATTTACTTAAATCATCTGAACCTGACAAATGTTTAAATTCACTTCCATTGTTTTTAGGAAGTTGGGGATTTCGCTCATGTAAGTGTTGCACTGAGGCTAAGCCAATTTTAAGAGCACCCCATTAAGGGGAGTTATTAATTTGGTGATGCCTTGCTGAAGCAGAAATTGATACATGTCTAACATATGTAAATATACAACCACTGTTGTTCTAAGATTTTATCACATGTGGCGGAGAGCCCACAGTCACCAGCTACGGCGAGATAGCTGGTTCTGATCTTCATCTCACTTTTCACTGTTACTTATGGAGGGTGTTTCCAGACGCTGCTTGTCCTGATACCTATCTTTGCGGGTCTCTGAGTCCTTTGAGAACCCCTGGGGAATGGAGGGGCTTGCAAAGGAAGGAAGGGGTCTCTTGGTTGGGCTGAGGGCTGAGGAAGTGGGAGGAGTTGTTGTAGAGGATTGGAAGGAACTAAGACAAGGCTAAAGTGGGTGATGAAGGGAGGGTGGGGCACAGCTGGGGGAAAGAGAGCCAGTTAGAGGATGTCACTGGTCGTTTGAAATCATCCTTAGTAAAACCAGACACAAGAAGTAAACTTGAGAGACAGTGGTAGAGGCATGGAGTACACAGCCACATGGTGGGGTGTGGTGGCGGAATTCAGACCTCAGAAAACTAAGGGTACTGGGCAAACAGGTGCCTGAGGCACCAACCCAGCTCTCTCTATGCAAAAACCCAGCCTCCAAGGGGTTGGGCCCCAGATGGAGCCTCTGTCTGCCCAAGACTCCACACAGTCTCTAGAACGTCCTGCTGAGTACTATGGGAAATAGACTCACTGCTCACTGTACTTCCATGGGATGTCTTGGGAGCAGGCGTTCAGGAGTGTGATCTCCCATCAGTTGCTGATCAGTCAGTCAGGAAAAGATGGCAAAGGCTTCAAAAATGTGCACCTGGGGTCCTGGGTGAGGGCTCTGAGAGCCCAGTGATGAACTCGCTCTCGTTCAAGTTACAGCACCATGTGTGTTAAAGAGTGTTTTTATTTCTGACCCTTGTCACATCAGTGAGGAAGACTGGTACTGTAGTGACACGTACCAAGACTTCGGGAATGGGGAGTGGAATGTCAGCTCAACTTCTAACACAACAAATCAGAGAGGCATTCCAGCCACTGGGCAGAGGGGGAGATGTATGGAAAACTGTGAAGGGATTCTTGTTAAAAGAACTGCACTGGGTTCCTGAGGCAGGAAGCTGAGTGATGATTATCTAGACCAGCAGGTTCTCCCTGAACTAACTGAACAATTCCTACTGTGACTGACCTTAGATAAGGACACAGACAGCCTACTGATGAGGCCTGTTGAACAGGGCTTTATCTGTAGTTGGTAAAGGAGCTACGGGGTTTGGTCCACTGGAAGAAGTTCAGAGGCTACGGTGTGGTGAGGGGTGGGGGCATGGATCTTTCTTGCCCTGCTCTGAGCATCCACCCTTCCAGCACCTTGATGCAGTCACCAGATTACAAGCCCCCTCAGCTCCATTTCCTCAGAGTTTGTATTAAACTTCCATTACCCTGAAATAGCTTCGTTATTGGCCATTGGTGACTGAATTCAATCTCCAGCTCATTTCTTTTCCTCCTTGGGGTTTCTCATGGGTGGGGAGGAAAAGGGAGTTTAAATACTTGATTTGTTCCTCTGGCCCCTCGCCCCCATCTTGAAGTCTGAGAGTCACCTCTGCGCCTACACTCAAGGTCCAGAGGATCCCTGTGAGTCACTAAATACACCCCTATTACTCAGCAAGATTCAAGGGTTGTAGGTGCCCTGTGCCAGGAACCAGAGGCTAAAACCAAATACGTATTTTGTACGATCCCGAAATGGAAGCAACAAGTCTGCGGATGGAAGAGCAGAGTCTTCATGAATGCAGGCGATGGATCTGCAGTCCAAGTAGCTGAAAACAGGTACAGACAGGGAGGAGCAGGTGGTCAGGCGATGGCCAAGACAACGTGCCAATCTGGCATGCCTGATGAAGGACAGGGATAGAAGGTCATTCAGGCATGAAGCCATGATCAAGTAGCAGGGCCCAGTGCCGGGAGCAAGACTGAGCCAGCGGCTTAGTGATTACCCCATGCCTCCTAGGTCACCGAAGCTCAGGAGTGAAAATGAGGACAATTAGTGTGCACCACACGTTTCCCTGGCTTCAAACCTCCTCTTGCCTGACAGGACCCCCACCCGCTTCCTCCCGCCGTCTGCTTCAATTTTCCCCCTGCTATTTCTGGGCACACTTAGGGAAGGGATAAGTCACAACGGCTCAGGGATAAGTTTGATCATGTTTTTTCCACTTGAGCCGTCGGCCCTGGAGTCTGTGCTATGCCTCTGCAGCTGGTGTCCTGGACAAGATGGCATTCCCATGTCCCCATTGGAGCTGGTGAGCCCAAAGCTACTTGTAGTGTGTGCGTGGGGACAGCAGCCAGGCTCCTGTGGGAGTGCTGTGTGAAGTCAGTCTTGCCCATTCTATTTTATCAAACAATTTTTCTGACTATATTGTTAGTATAGGAAATAATGTTTCATGACATTCTCCATGAAAGCTTATCACAGACCCCTCTCCCATGTCTTCTTGTCCCCCTCCCTCTGACCCCCTTTCTGCTTTCATGAGTATACTTCTTAAATCTATGTTCTTCGTGTGAGAGAACACATGCGGCATTTGTCCTTCTGGATCTCTGTCCCTTATTTCCTGGGCATTTTGGCTTCACCTTGTACTGTCCCAGGCTCAGAGCCATTGCCTTGCATGTGGCCAGGAAAAAGTAATGTGGGACCTGCCCTGTCCCCATATCTTCTCTTTGCCTTAGAAACAGCCACATCCAAACAGTGTGAAACAAACTCCCACCGGTGCCCTTCCACCTCTGTAAGGGGAAGCGACTGTCGTGGACTGGTGTAAGCCAAGCTGGCCTGCTTTCAATCTCAGCTTCGCCAGTTGTAGTGCTGTGGCTGTGAATCGGTGACCCTTCCCAGACTGTGAGAAAAACCATTATCCCCACCATCCTGTTGAGTTGCACCTGGGATTCCATACAGATGAGTGCTTGCCTGCCTGCCTCAAGGTGCCTTGTCATAATAGTGAGTGGCAGTGTAAATGGCTCAGTGTCTCATGTGTTCTAATATGTGACCCCAGCTTGTGGTGCTTGCCTTTTTGGTGAAGTTATGGAACCTCTGGGATGTGGGACCCAGCCAAAAGTGGGGCTGGAGTTAGGCATTGAAGGCTTTATCTGCCGCTGATTCCCACCTGACGTTCCTGCTTCCTGGCATGGTGCCATGTGAGGAATTTGGCACACTGGACACACTCCTGCCTTGCCTGACTGAAACCATGAACCATGAAGTGAATCATGAGAAAGCATCCTTGGGCTCATGCAAACCAGCAGCCCCAGCCTCTTGAGTCAAAGCATAGGAGCTGAACAGGTTGAGAATGCCTGATCCCAGCATGTGGACTCTGAAAATGCTACTATCAATGAAAAATTCCACATGGCCTCAAATATGGAGGTGAAATGAAAGTATACTCAAAAAACCAAAACCAAAACCAAAACCAAACCAAACCAAAACAAAAAAACATATGAAGTCACAGCCAGGTGATTGTATGAGAAATATCTGAAGTGTAAATGACTGAGTTTAAGCATGTGTCCTAGTTAGGTTTCTGTGGCCACAATAAAATGTTGACCAAAACTAACTTGGGAAGGAAAAGGCTTTGTTTCATTTTCACAACTCCCAGGTCATGTAATTCATCACTGAGATAAAGCAAGGCAGGAACTCAAGGCAGGAGCCTGGAGGCAGGAACTGAAGCAGAGGCATGGAGGGGTGCTGCTTACTGGCTTGCTCCTCATGGCTTGCTCAGCCTGCCTTCTTATGCCATCCAGGACCCTTGCCCAGGGATGGCATCGCCTACAGCAGGCTTCACCCTCCCATATCAATCATTAGTCAATAAAATACTCCACATACAGGCCCACAGGCCAATCTATTAGATTGAGATGTTTCCTCAAGTGAGGTTCCTGCCTCCTAGGAGACCATAGTTGGTGTTATGTTGACAAAGGCAAACTAATAACAACTTCCATCTATCTACAAGGTATACTGTGTATATGCTTATGTTTCCAAATTGAAAACAATCCAGATCAGAAACAGTTCCAATCCCAGACCTTTCAAATAAAGGGTGCTCAGCCTGTCCCTGAACCCTGAGGGCCAGGTGTACTAGGGCAGGGCAAGAAATGTAGAGAAGGGAGGTCACCTAGACTTGAATCAGAGTCAAGACATGGTGAAATTCAAGGTGGGTGTTGGGTGGTGAATTTGTGAACTCACTTTCCTTTCCCTGAGTTCTCTCAGGGGCCCCACATGGTTCATGTTTAACAACATGGCCAGTATCACTGCTGTCCTCAGAGGGGACAGGTTGGGGGGAGAGGCCATGTTTAGAGACATGCTTCTCCTTTAGCCGGACTGAAGAGAGCCCTGTGCTTATTCTTGGTGCCTCTTTACCTTTTTGAAAAAAATTTCAAGTATGTCTAGAGAAAAAGAGGAAAATGCTCAATGGGGAGCCCACATGCTCATCTCCTACTGAAGGGTACACACACACTCACCTCCTACCAAGGGATACCCCCACACTCACTTCCTCCTTAGGGGCACCCACACACTCACCTCCTACTAAAGTTTTGCCTCATCTGTGCTTCTGCATTTTAAAGCAAGCCTCAGACATCTATAGTAGCCTGCTCTCCATGGCCAGGCCCCTGGAATGCACATGCTTTGATGTCCTGCCGTGTGAGTGCCTTCAAACTGTGTGGCAGTCACCTGGAGGTCTGAGGAGCTCCTGCTGGACAGCTGCCAACAGGAGAAGGGGCTCTGTGGGCTCTGCAGAGACTGGGTAAGTTCATACCAAACCCTTGGATGTGGGCTGCTAATACACAAACACATCTGCCATTTCAGTCAGGGTGGTGGGATCTTTATGCTTGTCAGTGCTGGGAACTCAGCACCCCTCACATGCCAGACAATTGATTTACCATTGAGTGAAATCTCAGCTCAAGTCTTTACTTTTTATTAAATGTGTGTGTGTGTTTAATAAAACATATATGGGGGTGGAGACATGTGCTTGCCATGGTGTTGGTGATCTGAGGACAACTTTCAGGAGTTGATAGTCCTCTTCCTTGCTAATCCTAGAGATCAAACTCAGATCCTCAGGCTTAGTAGCAAGAACCTCTACTCACTGAGTCATCTTGGCAACTATGGGCAGCATCACTGAAAAATCAACAGATAACTTTTCTGTGGGAATAATGAAAAAAAAAAAGATGTATTTCCTAGCCTAAACACCAAGATTTTAAGTGAATTCATCAGGTGACTCTTTTTGGGGAGAAAACCCTATTTAGGATTGGTAAGTAAAACTGAGTAACCCAGAAAGAGGAAAATGATCCCCCTGTGCATCTTTCATGTAAGTTAATCTCATTTGTGCTTTGCTATTCGGTTTAATGCATCAGTCATGTGAATAACAGGAGCTAAGTGCTGTGGCTCATCCTTGTAATCTCAACACTTGAGGGGCAAAAGCAGGTGGGTTTCTGGGAGTTAAAAGGAGCCTGACCTACAGAGTGAGACCCTCTTTCAAAAAATGGTTTTTCAAGGCCAAGATACCGCTCCCCCCCGAAATCTCCACCAAGAAAAGCCCAGAACAAATATATATGGCAATTAGTAGAAAAGCAAGACAGTGATCTTGCTGAAGGGCTTGAAGCTACAGCTTGTTAGCCCACTGTGACTAAAAAGGTAGATTTTCCAAATATGTGTGGGATATACTGCATCCAGTGAGTTGGCAGATTAAACCACACCTACTTGCTAGTGGTTTCTTTTTAGCTTTAAATATTGAAAACAAAGTGACTGATACTCACCAGTTTTCTTTTTTTTTTTTTTAATATTTCTGAAGAGTTGTCTCACCCTAAAAGGTCGTTTTCATAAACATTTAAAATATTAGCTGTGTAGTTAATCATTAAAGTCAAGTTTCACTTTAGGCTCACAGACAGCATTCTCTGAACCCCTGTGTCCCCAGATGAATTGCAGGGACCCTACCCACAAGCAGTATCACTACACCAAGCCAACACCCTACCCAGTCACAGGCAAATGGCTTATCACCAGCCATATGCAAAAAGCAGAAAAAAATATCTAGGGTGATCAGAGGGATCAGCTGGTCTCTGAGGAGTCTTATGACTTAAACAACAAATAAAAAATTCTGAGCAATAGCACCTTTCTCTAAATGATTTTTGTTGTTGATGATGAGTTCTTTGTGCAAATTGCTTAACCGTTATATTTATAATAATTAAGGAAATAGTATACAATGATACATTTTGCATGAGTTTTGAATGAAATATGGATTAAGGCATTGTGGTTTACGTTCAGCATTTGAAACTTCTTCTTGGTGCTTCAAAAAGCAATTTCTTTTAATCATCAGTGAGAAAATAGATGCCTTCTCCATTTTATAACTATCTAACGTGAGAATGAGAGCCTGTGGCAAAATGGCTGTGGAAGTGAGTAACTGATGGGATTTGGTGAAAGGTTCAGCTTTTATGGATTCATTCCCGGCTTTCCTTAAAAAAAATAAAAAATAAAGTTCCCTTGATTTACGTCGAACTGCCTTCTTCTCTAGCAGATGCCTGTCTGTGGCTGCCACGGTTCTGAGACAGCAAATGCAAGCCCTGTGTGGAGGAAAGTGGTGGCATGTGCTCTCTCTTCCCAGAGCCTGTGACTCATCCTCAGCTCTCTATTTCCATGTGTGTGCCTTCCACAATTCATTGTTCTGAGTTACTGAGGCAGTGGGTCTGCAAGACGATCTGCAAGTTGATCTGCTTCTTGGCAAACCCAGATGTTTAGAGATGGTGTAAATCACAGGGTGGAGTATGGTTCTGAAAGTCTGTACCTGGGATGAGGGTGCAGCTTGGCAGCAGGGATTTGCCTACAGTAAGGTCCTTTGCGCGATCCCCAGCCATTAAAAACAAGCCCCTCCTACACCAGCAGTAAAAATCCCTGTTGTGAACATAAGCAGGAAATTTTAAAAAGATGACAAAACCAGTCCCTTTTGTTACAAATGACCTTACATTCCTCAATGATTTCTGACCAGAGAATATTTAATCAACTTATACTCTTGGGATTCTCTCTGACATACTATTTCAAAACAAAGTCGAGGAGAGTGTATTTTTAGACAGGTACCTTAGCTGAATAGAAATAGGCAATTGTAAGATCTTTTAGGTAAGTAGATAATTGTAAGATTTTTGCTGAATATTTCTATTTGTACATTTATCCTATATATTTAGTATAAGCTGATGATCTTTGATCACAAAGGTATAAAATCCTAAGTAAAATGCTCAAAAATCCTTTCTTTTTAAGGTCTGGGGTGGAACATTACAGGTCATAGTCAGAGGAAGGTGTGCTGAAAATAGCTGTGTGAAACTTTTAGTCCATGTATATAAGATGTACCCGAATCACAGGCCTCATTTCCAAGTAACTCATTATATATGCACAAATATCACAAAATTGAAAAACCACCAGATCTGGAACACTTCAATCCCCAAGTGTTTTTTGTAAGACATAAACTGTCGACCTGTTTTCCATTGCATGTGTCAGGCCTTCATGCTATCTACATCCAGCCAGACTCTGAAAGTGCTATGTTCTTGGGAATTTAAATCATTCTTAGACCTTAGGATACATACTTCTGTCCCAGGAGAATGCTGTCCCTGGAGAACGCTGTCTATGGTCTCCTGAAACCTAAGCAGAGTGTAACAAGTCATTAGAAGTAGAAAGCGGCACAACATGGTGGCACCAGTCTATAATCCCAGGACTCGGGGAGGCAGAGGCAGGAGGATCTCTGTGAGTACGAGGCCAGCCTGATCTACAAAGCAAGTCCAGGACAGCCAATGCTACCCACAGAAACCTGGTCTTATAAAAACAAAAACAAACAAAACAAAACAAAATACAAACAATCAAAAAAAGAAAGAAAAGACAGAAAGAAAGAAAGAAAGAAAGAAAGAAAGAAAGAAAGAAAGAAAGAAAGAAAGAAAGAAAGAAAGAAAGAAAAAAGAAAGAAAGGAAAGAAGGAAGGAAGGAACGAAGGAAAGAAGGACAGAAGCACAACTCAGGATAAACTGAACAGCTCCAGGCTCCAGAAAGCTTAGATAAGCACTTGTTCTCTCTGGGTGTGGAGCCATATTTATGACTGTTGGTGTAGCACCTCCTTGCAGGATTTTCTGGGAATGAAACATGACAGTGTGGGTGTGGAGGATTTGGAATGTGTTGGGTGATCAATGATTAAAAATGAGAATCATTCTGACTATTGCCATGCTTTTCCTTACACTGAACCCCAAATTTGCAAACTTCTGTGCACAGAACCAGTGGGTTTTGCAACAGTTTCACTCTCCTGGGGCCTTCTTTTCAGTTTCTTACTCTAGCAGCTGCCAAAAATGAATACCACCACAGTATGGTTTCAGACTGCGTGGAAAACCTTCCAAAATAGAAACTCCATGTTCTATGCAGTAGTGGAAATCAAAATCCCCTGTCAAAGCACAAACATTCTGAGGCAGGTGACTGTTGTCTTCCCTGTCCAGTGATGGAAGGGCTCTGCCATGCCACTGAGAATGACCAGTGTTGCGGGCAGTCATCCCGTTTAGCCCAACGGTCCAAAGAAGGGGGGGAAAGTCAGTTACTGTTACAAATGCATATGTGCGCACAGGGTCCTGCACACACGCACACAGGAACATGTGCAGAAGGGAATGCCAGAGCCACTTTAGAGGGACACTTTGCCCTTGAGCAGGAGGGGCACTAGGGCATAAAGCCTGGTCTCCATTGGGAGTACTGTAGAACCAATGACAGGATGATGTGACACACAGATGTGGCTCTGCAGTGTGCTTGGGAAGAAAGGTAACAAGGAAAGAAAGACTTAAAAAAATATTTCATTTCATATACAAAAACCTTCCGGACAGTTGCTGTTAGCCCAGGATACCCTCTGCACACTGAACAGCTGTTGCCGGCTTATGTCGGTTTCAATGACGTCAACACTTGCCATTATGTGGAAGTTCTGTTTGTCGTATTTTTCTAGTTCCCATCACAAGCAGAGGCTGTGCTAAGATTACCACCATCTCACATTTCCCAGCAAAGGACCAGCATGTGCAATATGCACAGATCCCATTTACTGAACTCAACAGGACTGGAGGGGGCAGGGGGGGGCAGGGCAGGGTACCCTGGGAAAAGAGGCCAAGCTGAGATGAGGGGTGTGCGGCTCTCAAGATGTCCTTGCCTACTTTTGGATTAGCCTTGGCTGTTCAATGATCATGCCGGAGAGGAGGGGAAGGAAGAGCCCCAGAGAGAGAAGAGAGCATAGAACTTGCCACTCATTTGATCACAGTCGATAGGAAATGATGTAATCATGCAACATGGAGACATCCAGAAGACAGAAAGAGTAGTAGGAGGGTAGTGGTGGGATTCTCGGCCCAGACTTGTTTCTTCTACACTGTGCTCAGCTTCGTCAGTTTTATGATGGAAGGACTTTTCTAGGATGGTGTCTTGGTCTGAGACTCTCTTATGATACATTGTTCATTTGAAAGCATTCCTGCTACAGGCTACTCACCCCATTCCTGTATAGCCAGCTCACTCCAGTCCTGTATTTCCTGTAATAATTGCAGAAGAGGATGTTTAATCAGTATCAATCATAAATTTAAAAAAAAAGACACATGTGAGCTTATTATTCTCATGCCAGGACAGCTCAAGATGTGTCACCTCACAAAATCATGGCTTGAGTCATAGCAAAGTACCCCGTATCACTTAATTGCTGAGTGTGTGTGCCCAGGGTCCTTACTGGTTGCTATTACTTGGGTCACAGCTGCCTTTGAATAGCCAACTGAGGGTTTTTGGCATCCAAACACCTAGTCAAAAGCCTCATGAGAAGTCCTATTTTGAGATGACTTTACAGCACTCCAGGGAATTCATAATGCCCCTGTTTAGAAGTAGAAAAGGCAGGAATGCTAACTCAGAAACATGACCTCATTTCCCAAGGCATACTTAATGACACTAAAAATAAATGTTAACTGTGTCTGCATGAGCGCAAGGACAAGGGAAGTGCAGCCCCTTGTCTGGCTTACTGGCCAGTGAGCATGGCTTGCTTCATGGTTTCTATGTAGGTCCTCTGGACCCACCAAGCTGTTGATGCATGTGCCTGAGAGGCAGGATGGCTTGCTTCATGGTTTCTATGTAGGTCCTCTGGACCCACCAAGCTGTTGATGCATGTGCCTGAGAGGCAGGTTCTAGCTACAAAGGGAAACATGTCCCAAAAAGGGAGTAAAGAGAGAGAGAGAGAGAGACATGCTTGGCAATGCCTCCTGAAGCCTCAGGCATCCCCGGCAAGGACACTTGCATTGGTTTGGAAGGAATGACACAGAGGAAGGGATGTGGCAGAGATTATAGAGGAAAGCTGGGCAAGTAGATGTCCTGGGGCCTAGCACAGAATAAGGCTAGGAAGCTGCTGGGGAAAGCTGGACTTAGGAGTAAAAGGACCGGAGTGCTGATTAAGATGGGTTTGCTGTAGCTTACCTTGTGTGCATGAGAGACAAAGATACCTCTGTTTGACTCTTCTTGTAGTGGACTGAGGATATCACAAGACAGCTAAACACACACACACACACACACACACACACACACAACCACAGAGCGCCCTAGAAAAGGCAGTGTGGCTAAGTTAGAATATTTTGCTCCCAGAGAGATCCTGAACATGGTAGCCTTGGGGGACAGCCCTTTCTTTAACAGCAACTATTGGTTTTTACTTTTTTCAGACATTATTTCACTCTATGAAACGTCATTTTAATGAATATAGTTTTTAGGCTAGTTATAATACTGTAAAAAAATATTGCAACCCTCTAACTTTAGAATAGGTTCACCCCCCTGCAAAGAAATCTCAAACCCACAAGCATCCACATGTCACTTCCACTCCCCATGGTCTCTGGCAATCCCCCCTCTGCTTTTGGTTTATATGGACCTACGATTTCTGGACATGTAAACAAATGTAGCCATACAGTATGCAGTCATGTATGACTGGACTCTTCACTTGGTGAAAGTCATCTTTGCGGGGCTCAGCAATCCACACAACTCTACCAGGTGTGATCTTCCACTAAGGGCCTCAAGGGGAGGAAGGATCCAGAGACATAGACTCCCCATCCTGCTGTGTGTTAAGGTACAGCATGCAGGCAGCAGGCAGCAGCAAATCAGCTAGTTGTTCAGCCACATTTATTTAGCATTTCTGGTGCTATGGACTGACTTAATGTTTGTGTCACCTTAAAATTCATATTTCAAGCCCTAACCTTCAAGGTAACAGTGTTATTGGAGGTCATTAAATCTGGTGTTTCCACATTCTTATGGCATGTTTAAAGAATTGAAACACACACACAGAGAGAGACAGAGAGACAAAGACAGAGACATACACATAGAAGACAGAGGAAAGAGAGAAACAGAGACAGAAACAGAAAGACAGAGACAGACAGAGAGCAAGAAGTTTTAAGAGTGACGCAAAAGCATAAGTTTTAGACACACTGCCAAGAAAGGCATCAAGCCACCTGAGAGAATATTCAAGGGCCTCAGATATTATTGAGAATTCTTTTTAGGGGGTTCAAGACAAGAAGGAGCTGATTGTTGGGAGTGTAGCTCCTGTGTTTTTGCTTTGACTGATTTAGGTTATATAACCTCTTTTTTCTACTGTGCATGTCTCTTCCCATGATGTATCTAATTTTAATTATATGTATAGTCGTCATTGGCATATGATGGCAAATGCAAGATTCTTCCTAAGAGCTGACTCAGAAGACACAGTTTGCCTTCCTGAGCATGTATCCCCAAACCAGTTTAGATTAGACCTGCCCCGTGTCTCCTAATCCAGCCTATATCCAGTAGCATATATGAATAGAAATAGGCATTATCAGGAGGTTGCTAAGGGGAATTACTTATTTACATTATTTAAGTCAAGCATGTGGCTTGATACAGGAGTGTGTGTGTGGAGGTCCCAGGTAACAAAGCTTTTCCTAATACTTGCCAGCCTCAGTAGTATTCAAAGGTAAGGTATGTGAGGAGGGTAATTAGGGTTAGCTGAGTTTGTAAGGGTGGCCATCCATGACGGTATTCCTGCCCTCATAAGCAGGTCACAGACACACAGCAAAAAGGCTATGTGGCTAAGCTGGGAATGAGATGTAAAGTTGAGACCTATCTTACCTTCACTTTGCCCTTGAACTCCCAGTCTTCAGTACTGTGAGAAGCGTGTAGTTCAGCGTGTGGTGTTTTGTGGGTGGCATCGCCAAACAGCCTGAGGCTCTGTGGCACATCAGGACTTGACACCAGACCGCTCTCCCTCCAGTGCTTGGGAGCTCTTGGACTTGAACGTGTCAGCCTTGCTGTGGGGGAGCACACAGCAACTCTGTGGATGGTGGACACAAAGACGGAAGAACACACCTTGGGATAGCTGTGATGAAAGTGGATAAGGCAATTCAAAGGAAACTCTGGAAAGAAGTGGGATTGCATGGGGGCGGGGGTTAGCTGTTTTTATAGGGTAGTAAAGGCCTTCTGACTGTCAGTCAAAGAATGTTGCCTAAGTGTAGACAAAAGGTGGAGAGAGAGTGAGAAAGGCCCTCTGGCCTAAGCAATCAGGCTGAAAGGGGAGGAGACTATGTGAGGACCCTGGGTGAGGGAATGTGCTTCAGTATTCCAGACTTCAGGTGCCAAATGTGGTGGGTGTGGTGGACTGAGGTCAGAAAGCTCTGGGCAGTCTAGGAGGAGGAGGCTGGCGTGAAGCAGCGATTGGCGGAGACCCATAGTATCAATCAGGTTGCTGTCTCTGTTTCTATGTGATAGTCCACACTGGCTTTTCCCTGAAGCCACATCTTCCCAATGACCCCAACTGCCACTGACTGCAATTCTCAAACCTGTGGGTGGACATTGGATTGCCAAACAGTTTTGAGTTCATTCAGCACGTGAATTGTACGTCTGGGTTGGCATTCACACCAGAGTATTCATCCAGAAAGTGCTATGGAGAGAAAAGAGATCCTGACAGTGCTATTCATGGTGCAGATGGTGAGCCGGGGAACCATAGGCCAGTGCAGAGAAAAGCCTGGCTTGGTTCTCTGAAGAGCAGGAGACTGCTGGAAAGCTGTAATGGAGAGTGCTCAAACAACGAGGTTAGAACCCTTTTCTTTCCTTCTTTCTTTCTTCTCATTTCCTTCTTCCTTCATTTCCCCTAACTTCCAGTCTTTCTCTCTTTTTTTCTTGTCTTTCCCCTTCCTCCCTTTACCTCTTCCTCCCTTTCTTCATTGGCATCTTTTGAAATCTCACATTTTGGCCTCCATGTCCCCTTCCTTTTTTCTTTTAGCTCCCTGCATCCTTCCTTCTTCTTTTTCCGCACTTCCTGCATTTTCCCACTTGCACCTCTCGCTTCCCTCCTTCTCTCCATCTTTATCATCTCCTCCTCCTCTTCCCTCCCTTCCTTCCTCCCTTTCCTTCGTATGCACTTCTTTCTGACGTTTCTCTCTCCGTTCCTTCCCTTCTTCCTCCCTTTCCCTGACCTCTTCCCTTTTTTCTGTCCTCTCTTCCTTTTCTGTCCCTCTTTCTTCCTGTGCCTTTCCCTTTCTTCTTTCCTCTCCACTTTCTTTCTTCCTCTTTTCCTTCCCCTTTTCTTCCCTCTCATTTTCTATTTTTTTCTCTTTTCTTTCTTATTTCCTCCCCGCTTTCCTCTTTGCTTTCCTCCTTTTCCCCGTTTCCTCCCGTTTGTCTCCCTTCCTTCTTCCGTTTCCCCATATTCTCTCTCCTTTTCTCCCTTCCCTGCTCTTCTTTCTGCTTTTTTCTTCCCTCACTTACTCCCTTTTCCTGACTGCTTTTCTCTTTTACTCCTTCCTTTCCTTTCCCCTTCATTACCCTTTCCACTCTTCCTCTCGGTTCTCACTCACCTGTTCTCTTTTTCCTGCTCCATTGCTCTTTCTTTTTTATCACACCTTCCTTTCCTGTCTTTTCCTCCCTTTTTCTATTCTTTACTTCTACATTCCTTCCTTCCCTCTCAGTTAACATTTCCAAACCCTTAGTTCCCCCTCCACTTCCCCTTGCTTTTGATTTTCTTCCCCTTTCACTTCCCAGATTCCCCAACCAACCTTCCTATTTTTCCCTAGTTTCTTTTCCTCTTTTTCCTCAATTCCTTCTTCATCCTCTCCTTTAATCTCTATCTGTCCCCTTTATTTCCTCTTCCTACATTCTTTTCCTTCTTGATCTCTTTTGATCCCATTTCAACCTTCCATTTCCTTTCTTCTTCCCTCTCCCCTTCCCTTTCCACTTCATTCCATTCCTTTCCCTTCCTCTTTCCATTTTCCATTCCTCCCTCATTTTTCTTTCATCTTTTTTTATCTGTTTCTTTCTACCTCCATTTTACTCCCTCCTTGTCTCTTTCCATTTCCCCCTTTCCCTCTCTATTTCCTTTTTTTACCTTCATCCATTTCCTTCCTTTTTTCCTGCCTCCTTCCCCACATTTTTTCTTCCAACTCTTTTCTTTCCATCCCTTCTTTCCTTCTCTCTCCTCTCTTTTCTATTACCTCCAGTTCTTCCTCTGCCTCCCTTTAAAAAAATTCCTGGTCTTTCTTTCCTTTATTCTTTTTCATCTTTCTCCCCATGGTTTTGCTTTTCTTCCCTCCCTCTCAGCCTTTCAGCTTTCCTTCTTTCCTTCTTCCTTCCTTTTTGTGGTGACTTGATTGAGACTTTTCCCCACAGGCTCACGTTTAAATTCCTGGTCTCCAGTTAGTGGACCCTTTGGGCAGTGTTTCTATTGGACAGTTAGGGTTTCTATTGCTGCAACAAAACACCTTGACCAAAGAGCAAGTTGGGAAGGGAAGGGTTTATCCAGCTTACTCTTCTATATTACTGTTCATCATCAAAGGAAGGCTGGGCAGGAGCTCTAACAGGGCAGAAACCTGGAGGCAGGAGCTGATGATGCGCAGGCCAAGAAGGGGTGCTGCTCACAGGCTTGCCTCCCTGGGCTGCTCAGCCTGCTTCAGTTCCTGCCTCCAGGCTCCTGCCTTGAATTCTTGCCCGGACTTCCTTTGTTGATGGTCTATAATATGGAAATGTAATCAAAATAAACCCTTTCCTCCTCAAGTTGTGAAAAAACCCCATGGTTTTATCACAATAATAGAAATCTCACTAAGACAGGTATCAATTAAAAATCTGATTATATAACAAGAAGGGACAGATTTGGAAAGAAATCAGAGGTGGGTCATAGGAAAATGATCATACAATGCAAATGTGAAAAATTGTCATCTATGTGGTGTCTCTGGGTCCCTTCCTTCATGCACAAAGCTATGTAACCTCTGTTTCCTTCATTTTCTTCAGGCTTCTAATTAAAATTTCATATTAGAGTAGAGCACTTCAAGCACTCATCTTTATTGCTGACTATCTTAAATGGTGTGTCCTGCTCCCTGATGTTACAGAGAGGGGTCACCAATCCCTTGTCTGCTTGCTCACTGTCTCTCTTCCTTCCTTGGAATGTAAGCATAAAATTAGCAGCTCTAGTTACTTTCATTGCTTATTAAAATAAGGATTTTCATGATCCCTATTAGCCCCACCTCTCCTGTATGGGAGGAGCTTGCAGAGAGCAGTCAAGTGGGGCTCCTGACTTGCCTTTACTGTTTCCAACTTGCATGATTTTCAAGTTCTGAAAATCTACAAAGATCTTCACTAAAGATGGACTCCCCCCATCAACAGAATATGCATTGCCCCTGCCCATGTGTGTGCATATGCGCACAGATGTATGTGCAAATGTGTGTGTAGAGGCGTATATGGTTTGTTTAGTCCTTTTTTTTTTTTTTTTTTTTTTTTGTCTTTTGAGTCGAGATCGCTTCACTGAACCCAGAGCTCATTGGCTGGCCAAGAACCTCAGAGGTCTGTCTGTCTCCACTTAGCTCCTGCCCCCCTGCAAGTTCAGGCATTACAGACAGCAGGAATAGCTTTTTATGTGCAGGGATGGGAAATCTTAATTCAGGTTCCTATGCATATAAGACAAGCACTTTACCCATGGAACCATCTTCCCAGCCCCAGATCCTTAGTTCTCCAGAACTCATCTGTTTATGGATGGCTTCTGTTATTTATTTAGGTAGCACACATCCTTGCAAGGTGTGGTGGCGCACACCTTTAACGCCAGCACTCAGAAGGCAGAGGCAGAGAGAGCTCTACAATTTCAAGGTCATCCTCGGCAATGTAGTGAATTCCAGGCCAGCCAGGGTGCAAGGTGAGACTCTGTCTCCAATAAATAAATACACAGACAAATGAATTTGTTTTGAAAGCCTAACTAAATCCCCCACAGAACCAGCCTTTCTCTTTGACTGACGGAATGACTGTCCTGTTGCTATTTTGCCATTTTGTCCAATTCACCTGACAAGGCTGATCCAGTTTACCTTTGTAGTCTTTTTTACCTTATTGCTGCTACCTGCCAGTCAGCATGTAATATGAAACGCATCGTTGTGAGATGACTCGTGTAGTCACTGCTCTACTGCCTGCCTTTACCTTTTCTGGCTCCAGACCTCGGCAGCTGGTCTTATCAACTTTTTAATGTTTCTGTGCTACTTAAAAAAATATTGGAAAAGAAATTAAAAATCTGAAGACATGACCACAGAGCCTATCCTAGCACTCAGAAGACAGAGGTAAGAGGATCCTGACCCTTCAGGACCACCTTCTGCTTTATACTGCAGAAAACAAAACAGTACAGTATGTTTTAGTATAGTGGTGCATATGGCATAAGATTTACCTTCAGAATCCTTTTGAATTGTGCAGCTCTATGGTATTACAGTCATGAGATTGTGTAATCAGCAAGGTCATGTCCAGATCCCTACCTGGTAAAACTGCAACTGTGTCAACTCAAACATTTGCTTAGGTACTTTGTCTCGCTTCTTGCCTGACCCTGTCATTCAGGAGTGTATCCAGTTGGGCTACAGCAGCAGCTTCAGCAGACTTTGTCAGTATTATCTGAAGAAGCTAGTGGCTCCTCCATCTACATGGCTAGCTCTGACATAGCTCCTGGGATGTAGATCTGCATTTGCCCTGAGTAATACCACTGTGAGGGCCTGAAGGCCCTCTTAGATGTTCAAAACTGCTTCTGATCAGCCTCCCCACGGAGCCTGACTCTGCTTCTCTTGTGGCATGCCTGATGGCTGACGTCATTCCTTCCTTTCAAGCCTCCCACTCCACTCCTGGGTTCTATTGTTACCACATCCTGCTTGGTGCCTGCCCCGGGAAAGAGCATATGGGAAGGCAGAAGAAAAGAGGGTGTACCCTGAACTCTGAAGTCTTTTTACCTGAAGATTTGTCCTGGGGTCTGGGTGATACATCACAGGTGTTGAGCGTTTGCTGTTTGGCAAAGGGGTGGGATGGGGGAAGGAAGAGATCTCACTTGATAAACAAAACTCCTTATTTTTTTCTTATTGATATCCCAATGCATTCACGTGTACAGGCTTATCTAATTTAAAAAGCAAGTATTTGTTCATTGGGGTTTCTTGGCAGGATCCTTATATTGAGATACTTCATTTTTCTCTAATTGATGAATTTGACTCCTTCCAGCAGCGAGCGAAAGGCAAGGCTGACCGACACTGTTGTCTCCTGTGGCTTCATTAAGAAAGAGAGCTGAGTAGCTCTCAAGGTAGTCTATGTTTTTACTCCTGACGGTGAATTCTGGCTATAGGAAGGCAAGCCACGAGAAGTGGAAATGAATAACGTTAATGGTTAACTCTAAAACGGAGTGAGAATATTTCAAACAACAATCACGCGTTTATTATTTCACCACGTAGCTTTTGTGTTGCTGAACTAGACGAGGAAGGTTTGGTTTTGCGAATTTCATCTGGGTCTGTGAGAAGTGAAGTGGGAGGAGGTACTTGGGTTGTGCAGCGACTCAGTCTGGTTAGGGTAGGTAGGGTCAGGAGGCTGTTCAGCTGTCACATTTTGAGCGGAGGGGGAGGGCTCCGGAGGGCCTGTGGAGCCACTGCTCAGTGAATTGCCAGGGGGAGAGGGCGTGGCAGAGGCCGGCCCGGGCAGAACAGTTGTGATCTACTAGCGCTCTTGGGAGGGGCGTGGCTGGGCAGCAGGGGCGGAGCCGAGGCGGGGCTGGAGTCTGCTTAGAACAACCGCAGCCCGCGGGGTGTGTCAGAGATGGGCGTGGCCCAAGGAAGGGGCGGGCCTTGCCGCCACTAGAGGGGCGGGGCCGAGGCGGGGCCTGACGGTCCTCCAAGAACCTTAGCAGTGCTCAGGGTGGCCGCGCGCAGCAGCCGCCCGCCAGCTAACGGTCCCCGGGCTGCGCGTGCCCGCGGGCGACGCCCGCCGGGCCCTTTGCGGTCGGGAGCGCGCGGCGCGCCGGGGCTCGCTCCTCCTCCGCAGCCGCGGCGCCTTTCTCTGCCTTCTCTGCGGGCTGCGGCAGAGCGCTGCGGCGGCGCAGGCCTGCGCTATGAGGATCCCCGCCCCGCGGCCGGCGGAGGGCCTCTCGGAGCGGCTGGGCAGGGCGTGAGGCTGCGCTTGCGGTGCCCGCCATGGCGGACAGGTGACGAGACCCCGGGAGGGAGGGAGGGGCGGGGGCGGGCCGGCCGCGCGCCAGCCCCGCTGACCGTCCCTCTGCCTGTCGCAGGTGGGTCCGCGTGACCGTGCTCCGCGGCTGCGTGGGCTGCAGGACCGTGGCGGTGCCGGCGACCGCAACCGCGCGGGACCTCAAGGAGCGCATCTGCGCGGAGACCGGCTTCCCCGCGGCGGAGCAGCGGCTGTGGCGCGGAGACCGGGAGGTAGGTCAGAGCCGGGCCTGCCTCGGGAGAGGGGCGCAGTCGCACGCTGGCTGGCGGCAGGAAACTCGCCGGCTCCTGCCTGTCACGGAAGACAGATGCTAAGATGATTCAACAGAGCTTTGCAAATCGCTGGTGCAGAATGGCAGGAGCATGCGCCTGCCGGTAGCTCTGTGTGTGTGTGTGGTTTTTAATTTACACTTTTCACATTTGTGAATCTTCACTGCCTAAAACGAAGATACGTTTTTGGTGGGCGTTGTGAACCGAGGAGTTTTTTAAATTCACGCATATCTCCGTTTTTAGGACGGAACCATCACTCATGTTTTTCTGTTCCTAAGTTTAACAAGAATAGTGTTTGAAAAAACGGCCTGTTCTGGAGCCCTTCCCTCTCCCTTGTGGTTCTGGGGCTGAGCCCTATGGCTTTGCACGTGCTGGGCAAGTTCTCTACACTCATTTCTTCGAATCACAGAAATTTACAGCTGAAAAAGATCTTCAGACGTAATTTAATACTCAAACTTATTTTGAGGGGACTTAAAACTTCTGAAGTGCTAATGGATGGCTTGATACACAAATACTTTGGAAAATAAGAACAGTTCACATGTTCAAATGTATTTTTAAATGGTGGGGAAATGCTACAGTTTTCTTGCGTGTTTAAATTTTTATTGAAAATAATCTTATTCTTTAACTCTAATATCTTTCCTTTTCTATGTGATGAAGAACATCATTTCCAAGACTTAAAAAGGCAAATGAAATTACAGGAGTAATGAGTGACATGGATGACATCTACTTGGATGTCCATACTGCTCAATTCACAAACCTCCAGTGTGGGCTTGGCTTTTTATACACTAGGGTCAGTTTCCTGTGCACTTAGACATAGATTTCTGAAGAACCTGTTCTTATGCATCTCTACAGATAGGTTCTTATCACTTTATCCAGGGTGGGAGTAAAGTGTTTGCAAGACACTGGCTTTCGAAGGAGCTGAACACTTTTATTGCTTTCTTTTTATCTGGGCCACCTTCATCGTCACCTGCCTTTAAGGGTCTACTGCATGCATGCCCATTTCACTTCCAGTTCTACTTTGTCATATATTCCATATCTACATGACTCAGTTGTAGCTCTCACCATTAGAAGTGCTTTTTACAAAAACTCAGATCTGGGGTGGGTGGGTGCTTGAAGTGTCATATTGGTTGGGTTGGGTTGGGTTGGGTTGAAGGAGACCCAGGGCCGTCACTGATCTGGTTTGAGGTCATGAGGTGAAATCGGAAGCATGGGGTGGGAAAAGTGAGATGGTCCGCGCTGTGCAAGCCTGACCACTGAATTTGTCCTAGGAATCCATGCAAAGGTGGAAGGAGAGAACCATCTCTGTAGAGTTTCCTCTGACCTTCACGCACATGCCCTCACGCTACAAATAAGTAAATGAAAGGCTACCCAGGAACTTTGAAAAGGACAAAATTATGGCAGTTGGATGTCAAATGGACCTAAAGGATGGACAGTGGATGTAGAATAAGGCAAAAGGCTCTATGGAGCATGTTTGTAAGCCTGGAGTCAGACCAGGAGAACAAAGGTTCCTTAGCAGATGATGACGAGGCAGCTCATTCTGGAAGAAGTGTGGCGGTCAGTTTGCAGTTATATGTGGTCCAGCTGGTGGTGAAACATAGAAGGAGCTAGGAAAGTGCACGTAACGGAGAAGTGGGTGACCCAGAGCCAGCTTGCCGCTGCCATGTGCATGTAACTGGAGCCAAACTAGGTTCTGTTAGGTTCTGCTTTCCCACTTGTAAGTCTAGTCAGTTCTAAGGTCTGTGACTCTAAAGAGTGGAAGTCAGCTCACAGCTGCAGATCCAAAATGGAAAGAGCTGTCAGAGCTGGAGATAGGACATGGCTGATGTTTAGCATCTCTCTCTGTGTCTCTGGGGAAGTGTGGGGAAGATCACTGTCTGTGCCCTGTCCTATGCCCTCTGCGCCCTGCTGTGCTCCAGACGCTGTGCTGTGCCTCTCTACCCACCACCTCACTTAATGCTGAGAAGAACCATTCTGTGCCAGCAGCTGTCCCACGTCTCCTGGATTTTAACAACCATCTCCCTTTTGATCTCCTTACTCTCTGGAAGTCATCTTTTGTCTGGTGGACTTTACCTTTGAGTAGCTTGCCACTCAACTTTTTAGATTGACATATTAAATTCTGAATATTTCAGGGTGGGCAGCAGATGATAATAGATAGTAGATGGTGATTTAGCTTTTTTTTGTCTTTTAATTTATCACAAATGTGTCATGCCCCTCCCCTGTCCCCCAGCCCCCAGCTTTTGACTCTTGAACATCTCCCTGTGTCTTTGACACTGAAAAAAAGGAAGAGGTGTTGGGTGATCTGCTGAGCAGTTACATTATCATACTGTTTAATATGAGTCACTGTTGCTAATAATTGAAGATGCATATCTGTGAGATTTGTAAGGGAGAAAGAGGCTGGGAAGACCAATGTTCTAGTGATTTTATAATCATTTAAAAATACTTTTAATAGGGAGCACATTGGATCTGTGGGGAGAATAGGGACATTTCTTCGCTTCCTTGTCCAGGAGAGAAGGGGAGAGGGCCTGTAAAACCCATGGGAGATAGTTCTGCTGGGGTCATCTCTACAGCCCAGTTGTGCTTTGGGAGAGTCACTGCCCTATGATAGCCACGCAGATTAGAGTCCACCAGATTGTGAATTTTCGGACCCACAGTTATATCTGGTTAAACTAATGCACTTAGATTAGGTGTCTCATTTCCTGCAATTGATTCTCTTTAAAACCTGGAGATTTCTTAGATTTTCTTCCTTTGCACTTTCTCCCAGTTTTTTTTTCCAGTATGCATTAGTGATCCTAAATTGGACTAGTGAGCATTGGTTTATGAATGACTTCCTTTTAGCAATTAACTAGATGGTTAATTAGCCAGTGGACTGATCATCCATAATAACATTATGGATAGCCATGTGTTTGAATTTCATATGTATGTATAACCTAAATATATAACTTAAATATTTTGTTTACTTTTTTGTTGGTTATGCCCATTATAAGGAGTTTATCATTCTTTAGGTAATAAACTGGATTCCTTTTTTTAGTCAGTATTTCATTATGCATATCCATCTTAATTGTATGTATCTTGGCTGTTCAGTGCCCATTGTTGTGTGATATTTTGCTAGTGGCAGTCAGTATTCTCATTCATATTTCTTCAAGCACCTGTGTACACATGCTCTAGTTTTTACAGCATAGTTCCCAGGGTCAGCACGTGTATGATGTGAATGTACTTTATAACCAAAGACATCAGCAGTGTTCCCAGAGAGAGGAGCAGACAAGAGATGACATCCAGAGAGTAAGGAGATCAGGTGGGAGATGGTTAGTAAACCCAGGGGATGTGGGACAGCTGCTGCTGGGAGCAGAGAAATGCAAGTTAGAGTGGAGACAGATGTTCCTCTCTCTCATCCCCAAGTGACTGTAGGTGGTGACACCATTGGTTGAAATGTGAAATAAAGATCAAGTGGTGCCAGAAGTTTCAAAAGCTAGTGAGTGCACCTTTCCCCAGGTTAAGTTTTAGAGCCTTAAGATGTTAGTTGCCCTGACTGTGAAGCATGTCTTAGGAAAGCAGTCCTTCAGGGAAGCTTCGGAGTTGAGTTTGCTTTTTAGACTGTTGAAGGGGGCAGTATAGGTAGACCATGTAGGTAGACTGGAAAGTGGACACAGTTGGGAAACAAGCTAATCTGGTTTTGGAGTTCCCTCCACTTCCCCACAGACTGCACTGCTCTGCGGTCATAGAAATTCATCTTGTACTTTCCTTTATTAGGAACAGGGAGGCGGACACGGAGGTATAGCTTACCCCCACCCCTTCAGGAGGCAGCTGTGCTAACGCTTTCCAAAGGGAAAGTTTGGGAACACAATTCTATGGGATATTATTGAAAATAACGAAAAATGTTCTGCTGATTTAGTAAATGTTATATAGACTAATCCCAAGAAAATTGCCGTGTGTGTTAACGTGCCAAATTTTCATCCTCTGATCTGTTGCGGTTCCCTGGAACTATGCTACATACCACATACACATTGACAGCATTGATGAAATAGATGTTTTGTTTATGCTAATATCTTCTACATGTTTGAAATGTGAATTTGGGATGATTTGGGTTGGAGGTGTAGGTCAGGGATAGAATACTTGCCTAGCTTGTAAAAGAGAGGGAGGGAAGAAAGGAACGGGAGTGAATTGTATGGTGAAAGAGACATAGATTTATTTTTATTTGTAATTATTTAAAGAAGAATTCTAACTTTTAAATTTAGATAATTTAATTATTACATAAAGATTTTAACTAGTATTCTGTTCTGTCCCCTGGAACATTCTTTTCAGAGAAATTCATTTCTTGGTAAAGATGGTTAACAAGTGTTACTTGAATGAGAAACATTTGAGGTAAGGTTTTGAAATGGCAGTATTGATGTTATATTGCATCACACATTTTTTTGTTCTCTTTTTCAGTTACCTGATTGGATCAGGATTGGAGATCTGACTTCCAAAACCTGTCATCTTTTTGTAAATCTTCAATCAAAAGGCTTAAAAGGGGGAGGTATAATATTGACTTTACCTGAAATATATGCCATAATTCATTCCATTAAAGATTTTATTTTAAAGCAGAAGCAGAGGGGAGGATGGTGGCTGTTGAGAGCTGGGAGGAGGCTGAAATGAAGAGGTGTTGGCCCAGAGTATGAAGTTTCAACAATGTAAAACAGATGAGCTCTGGAGATCTGCTGCACAGCGAAGGGCCCAGTTATCATGACTAGTGCTTGCTGAACTATGTATCTAAAAGTGCAGCCTGGAGCATGGTGTCCGTTCCTGCAGTCTCAGTACATAGGAAGCTGAGGCAAGAGGATCTTTTGAGTGTGCAGCCAGCCCAAGCTACCTAGTAAGGTCTCAAAAAACAAGCAAAATAATAAAATTGCTGGGAAGGGAGATCTTAAATGCTTTCCCACAAAAAGGATGAAGAGTTTTGAGAAACTGCAGCTCATGGATAAGGTATGGTGTTGATGATAATGATGTTTTGATGGTTTTGATGGTTTCCACATTCAGCATTAAGTATCTATAGCTTTTTGAATATACTTCAATAAAGTAACCTAGACTAAAGGTTGTATTTTAAAAATGAAATGGGAGCATATTAATAGAATTCAGGGAGGGGTTGCCCAAGTCAGAGGAAAATTGTGGATGGAGCTAGTTGTGGGATGAATGAGAACAATCTGTTGACAGTTCATAGTAAAAACACAGGCACACTAAAATTTTTATGTAGAATTACCTTCAGGTATGGGTACAGAGTATATATTATATAGACATGAATTTCTTGGGTCTCATCCTTAAGATAGCTCATTATCTAGTACAAATATTCTAAAGTCTGAAGTATGGAATACTCTGTTTCAGCCTATGGTGATGGTTTCTTTCTCTAAGCACTTTGTATTTATATGCAGATTTTAAATTTTCTTATTTTTTATTTAACTTCTTATCCATTCTTTGTGAATTTCACATCATGTACCCCAATCCCACCCACCTCCCTCTCCCTCTGCCCCTGCAACCATCTCCCCAAAAGAAAAATTTGTTGTGGAAGCTGTAGTGTATCCCAGTATGTCCCACAGTATACTCTTGTTCACACACTTCTACTTGCAAACATTTATTGCAATGAGTCATTGGTCTGTTTCGAGGCCTCTGGCTTCTGCTACACCATCAACACTGGAACCTCACTGGGACTTTTCTCAGTTAGCCTGTTGCCCTGTGTCATGGGGATCCTGCAGCTTTGGATCTGCAGGACTGGCCCCTTCACACACTCCAGCAGTTCATAGTTGGGGTAGATGTTGGGGTGCCTGGGTGGTAGCGAAGCTGGTCAGTCTGCCAGCTCTCCTGCATCCACCCATGAGGTCAAGCTCTCCAGCACTGACCCCGCCAGCTCACCCCAGATAACAAGGGGCAGCACAGCTTTCTTCCTCTCATGACCTTGGGGTGGATTCTCTTTTTTTTTTTAATTTTTATTTTATGTCTGTTGGTGTTTTGCTTGCATGTGTGTCTGTGAGAGGGTGTCAGATCCTCTGGAACTGGAGTTACAGACAGTTGTAAGCTGGCATGTAGGTGCTGGGAATTGAACCTGGATCTTCTGGAAGAATGGTTGATGCTCTTAACCACTGGCCCATCTTTCTAGGCCCCAATTACTTGTTCTTCAGGATTTTTTCCCCTGCATCCTCCTGTTTACACCTTCCTGCCACCTGTCTGAAGATGGCTTGGTCAGTTGATGTAGAACAGTGTAAGGAAGACTTGGTTCTTAACCTAGTCAGTCATTGAACTTTAGAGCCATCAGAATATTGATTAGATTTAAGAGTAATGAGAATGTGGCAATAAGTGACATTATTTCTGGCTTGCTTTTCATCATAGGAACGATAAGAATCATCAGTTATTTAATCTGTTTAGAAAATAGCAACACCTCTATCCCTCTGTCATGCTGCTTGCTGTTGAATTAACCTTTTGTGATAGTATGTCTTGGAAAAATCATTTGTTAAAAGTCTTGAAATCTGATAACACTGAATGGAATTTACTTTCTGTTGAATTGCTTAACCCAGTGGATTTTGGGCCTAGGATTGTGCTGTGCCATCCATGAAACCAGATCACACACAGGTAGAAAGTCATGAAACCATCTTTTTATAAATCTTTTAAAATATATTCTGCGTTTTAGGTCGATTTGGCCAAACAACTCCACCACTTGTTGATTTTCTCAAGGATATCTTAAGAAGATACCCAGAAGGAGGGCAGATCCTTAAGGTAGGCTCTCTAATACCTGTGGTTTACTTTTAGAGTAAATAATGTAGTGTTTTCATTTCTTCTAGATTTGATTGTATTGCTTTGCCTTTGTGGCCACAGTGCATGGCGGAATGGAGTTGATTTGAGAATGCAGTTGGCTTGAAGGGAGGAGGGTTTGGGGTTATAGGCTACACTAAGCTGCTGCGTGTTCTCTTTAAACATAGTTTCTTCTAGGAATGCTTTTGTAGAGCACTGGGGCCTGGTGTTGTGCACCAGCCATCAGTTAACCAACCAGCCAGCCAGTTGTTCAGCAGCCTAACACAAGTCCATGTCAGGGGTGCCGAACACATGCTTTAGAGGTTTGTTTTGTGAGAGAGTTTACCTTAATAGGATAATTACTTATTTATATTTATATTGTGCATGATCACATGAATTATTTTTTTCAGGATGGAGTGGGATTCTCTTTGTAGTCCAGGCTGGCCTCCAACTCAAAATGCTTCTGCTTCAGTCTCAGTGCCAGAGTTAGGGCCATGGCTTGTGATACATTCTTTAAGTTTTCATTAATAGAAAAAAATTAAACACCCACAAAAAGGCAGTGAAAGAAGATTCTGTGGAAACTAAATCTGGTGTTTAATAAGAACCCTCATTAATCAACTAGGACAGTACATCAGTTATTAATGCATCTTATTATCCTCATCTTGGTGTGTTAGCCCTTAGTTCTCTTCTACCTTAGCAGTTTTAAGGTATGCTAGCTCACATAGTCATGCTCAGATAGGCACAGAACAAAGGCTGTGCTGTCGGGGACTGTCTTAAGAGGCATGGGCGCGGCTTCAGTGTGATTTTTAGAATGGAGGCCAATGACTTTCAGAATAGAGTTATAGAAGGCTAATTTGAAAGCTGTTTTTTATACTGATTGCTGGAGAAACAAAGGGTGTGATTACGGAGTTCCCATAGGGTAGAGAGGACTGAGTGTCCCACATGGATTCAGAGTAAGGATTCAGTTGTTGGTTAGGAGTTGGGTCAGAAGTGAGTGAGTAGGATCCTTGCTAAGAATGAGTCTGAGCTTCCAGGAAGGTCTATGGCAGGTAGCCTGAGATTGGCCTCCTTTGCTTTTTGTAACATTTGTATTGTAGTCAGTTCAATGGCATCTCTATTCCTTGGATGTTTTAGTGTTAGGTTCAGAGGTTCAGTAGTTCTTCAGAATTAGCTCAACCTCCACCTTTTATGGTGTTTGCTAAATTGGGTCCAGATATTTTTCAGACTTGCTGCCTCCTTAGAATCCATTTGGAAGTGGTCCCCTAAGGGTTATGGTCTTGAGGTTGCTCTTTACATCTTTACTTGTTGGACAACCTGTGATTGACAGTTGGGGCCTGGAACTTAGTATTTTAGCTTCAGTTTTCTAGTTTTCTCAATCCCTGTTTGCTATCATGTACTTAAGTCGTGAAGACAAACTTTAATTTATGAAGTGCTCTCATCTTTTCTGTAAATTGACGTAGTATTCTACCAATCGTTTAGTCCTTACTGTCCACTCATCATATTAACATTTGCTCATTTTAAAAGACTTTCTTGGACTGAATAGAGAAGGAATGAAATCTAAGCTGTTAAAACGCCTCTGAGAAATGGGCAGCTGTGTCTATAGGAACATAGCCGCTGATGGTTGGGTCGTTAGAGGAGGTTCGCGTGTTCATGTTCAGGGTTAGGTGTATGGCTGCTGGCCCAAACGTGTTAGCCTTCCAGTTTTTGGTTCTGAGATTCGAGCCCAGGGCCTTTCATATGCTGGACAAGCACTGTACCCCTGAGCTATACTGCAGCCGCCACTAGGCATGGGGATCTCCTTAATGAACCTGATAAGTCCACTCCCAGCCTGATCTAAGTCTGTCTTCTTCCCGAGTTGTTTGACATCTGTACTCTTCCAGAGCCTCCCCTATTGGCATTGCTTTAATATCTGCTTATGCACTCTTTAATTTAGTGATTTCAAGGTCCCAGGGAGATTAAAAAGTGCCTTTCCCCAAAGTCAGATGTTGATGAGTATGATAATACAGGGTGATTTGTGTGTGTATGTGTGGTTTTCTAAGCCCCACATAACCATTTAAAGCAGTGGCTCCTCAGTTTGCTTTGTTTTAAGTTGGAGCCTATTCGGAATTTATTATTTAATGATTTTCTCTTTCCGTAGACAGGTCTGGAGATTAAGGTGGGGGTGGCTCTCCAGAGTTCCATTCAACTTTTGATGCTTGTGGGTGCATCTCCAGGACTTGAATCTTATTTCAGCTGTAGCTCCCTTCTAGTTGACCAGATGTTAGGTATTTATAAGTATTTGGGGTTGGTTAGGACTGAGAATTTTATTGATTATCTTGCCCTTCCCCTTCTATATCACAGGAGTCTGGGCAGCCAGTAACTCACCCACTATCCCACAGATAATTGATATTTCTTCCTTTATAAATGGTTCTCATTACTAAGATACTTTCTGCCTCAGGCATGTTAGGCTGTCAATATTGCCCATTATGGGTACGAGTAGACCAGAAATATTGAGTGTCCCTTTTCTAAGAGCATTTAAATTTGGTAAACAATTGAAACCTGATGCTCTGTTGTTGGAAGCTGTTCAAGCATAAGGCATCTCAAAATAATCTGTTTAGAGCTTTGAATTAGAGTACTTTCCTTTGAACAAAGGCTTTGGTTAGATTTCTCAGTACTTCCAGGATTTGTAGTTAGAGGCTAAATGATAGCAGTTTCAACTGACTTGCAGGTTTGTATTTCTGGGAAAGGCTTTCCAACTCCTGTATATGCAGGAACTGCTTTTAATAGGAACCTTACCAGTGCTTAACTTTATCCATGGAGACAGTGAGTTTTTTCACTCTAATATACTCCCTTTTTAAATATTTAGGTAAATACAAAGTTGGACAGTAGATCATTATATTAATATCATTTTTGGTATATTTCGTGGTTAGGAATTAATTCAGAATGCAGAAGATGCTGGGGCCACAGAGGTTAAATTTTTATATGATGAAACACAGTATGGAACGGAGACTCTTTGGTCAAAAGATATGGCGCAATATCAGGGTAAGAATAATTTGGGGTAAATTTTACTAATGGTGATTTGTAATGATTTACAGTACTTTACTTAATAAAAAGTGTAATTATCATTTGTGATTCTTGGTATGTTTAATTCAGGTGGTTTTATTTTTTCTGCTTTTGGTGGGAAGATGTTTCTGTCAGTTGGTATCCTTAGAGGAAAAAATGGCTAGCAATGTAATCACATAATCCCATTCTCCCTCAACCTGTAATTTATATTATGGATAAAATAAAGGACACTGCTTCTATACAAATACCATGTTTTCTTTGTATTTGGAAAGAAGTTGTAAGAAGCTGTGTTTGTATACTGTTTTCTACCTTAGGCTGTCCTTCTGCTGGAGGTGAGAACGTAAACTTAAAAGGAGGAGGGAAGAAGGGGAATGAGAGGGCAAGTAATAAGAGAGCCATCACCTGTGGATGCTTGCTAGCTAGCTTGCCCTCTGCAATGTGGAAAAACATGTATAGAACTTAGCTCAGCTCTGAAATTGATGGATGATTGTGAATACTTGGATCTGATGGACAGTAACTGTGAAAAAAAGTCTCAGCTCATTTTCTTAAATATGTTTGAGAAGTTTAAGTCACAAAATGGTGTTTTGTGGAGGTAGTCATCATTTCTAATTGAATATTTAGCATTTTTGTTGTGGTTACAGTCATTCTATATCAGTTTTAAGACTTGATCGTGGTACTTTCGCCTGTAGAAAGAAATGGGTGTAATAAGGTAATGTATCGGGAGACATGCACCCTGGTTCTGAATCCTGCCACCTTGCTGACTCTAGTGCCAGTCATTTGGTGGTGAAAGGATTAACCTGTAGTTTCTTGACTCTAATTTTATTATTTAATGTAGCCTTCTGGAATGGTGTTCAATTTGCATTCAGGAGACTGCGGACCAAGTCTTGGCCGTATACAGCCCTACCCATCGCACAGCTCCTCAGGCAGTGGCATGCTAGGCAATCTCTTGATTTCCATGTCCATCATGCTGAAAAACCAGTGATAGAAAGTCATTCTGAGGAGAGAATGGGGTGTTAGAGGTGATGGTTGTTATGCTTATATCTGGGGTATTCTATGTTCACGGTTCTGATGTGCTGTACTGTAGAATGTAGAGAGCCTAGAAGCATTTCTTCAGTTTTTTTTCTTTTGCTTCCAGTCTTCATTAAAGAAAATATTGAAACAGCTAGGTATAGTGGTGTACACTTGTAGTCCCTGCTCTCAGGAGGTAGAGGCAGGTGGATTTTTATGGGTTCAAGGCCAACCTGATCTGTAAAGGAAGGGAATCTAGGACAGCCAAGGCCACACAGAGAAACTGTCTCATAAAACAAAAACACAGCTTAAAAACAATAATAATGAGTTCTGTTGACTGATAAGCAGAATTTAGCTTGGCAAGGGCTGAGAAGGAAGGATTTGTAATAAGCATAAGGATAGATTCTGTTCATGGAGGATGAAAATTGCGTGGGCCCTCTTTTATTGAGAGACGAAGCTCAGGATAAAGGCCTAATCAATGCTTGTGCTAATTGGGGGATTCAGGAAGCCTGGCTACATAGAAGAGCAAAAAGATCACCTGGTTGTTAGGCAGCATCCACTCCAGCTTTCCAGGTGAGCAGGCATCTGTCACCTGGAAAGGAAAAAAAAATGGCCTGAGTTCTTAACAAGTCTGATTCTTCCAGTGCTTTTTGTAAGAAGTGCTTTCTACACAGGTGGGAAGATTGTAAGACCCAGAGGTGTAAACAGTGTATTCATACAGAAACGGGCAGCAGACATGACTGCATGCACAAGCTCAAGCCTGATTATATTCCAAGATAGAGAGGGGAGGTGGTCAGGGAGTCCCGCCCCTAGCTGAGGAGCTCTTAGCTTTCCTGTTCATTCTAGAGGGGAAGAGGGCTCTTCTCTGGTGCTCGTTTGCTGTTGTACTGGTAATCCTTCCATATATCAAAGTTATATGTTTTTTTCTAGAATCTGGCAAGAAACTTACTCTTGGGCCTTTCCTTCCATGTCTGGTATTTTTAGGAGAGAGAGAGTGGGCAGAACCATACAGTATTTGACATTCCATTTTAAATTAACTGTCATTAGCTATTGGATAATAACAAGTCATTTATTACTGCTTTTGCATATGATATAAAATTATATATGACATAACATAAAGATTGATATTATATTGAAGACTTACTGTACCATAATAGAAATAGCTGACAGTTTAAGGGTTCTTCTCTATGGTGTGTGCTGTGGTGAAATGTATTGATCCTTAGTACTCCTGTGTAGAGAGAGAAAGCTCTCATATTGGTATAGATGAACCTGAGCCTGTGGCTGCAATTGGTAACAGTATATCGGTAACACCAGACTCCCTGGACTCCTGAGTACCTTTTCACAGCTGTGAGCTCATTAGCCTTTGAAGCTTTGATCTATTTTATGTCTTGATTTTGACTATAATAATAAAGCATTTGCACTACTTAAAACAGCAACAACAACAAACACCAGACCAGGCCAACATTCCATATTTAAGGAAGCATATGGAGATGTTCTTTGAGACTTGGGACTCTCCATGTGGTTTGCTAGCTTTGAGGTTGCACAGGCCCAAGGATCCACATATAGGCTCTGTGAGTCTGTGTTATTCTTAAGCAACTTCAAAGGAAAACATTGATCATATTTAAAGAATAATGAGTTGATACGGTTGCTTATATTCAGATAATATTAGGATTTCTGAAAACAGGTCTCAAAAGAGAGTGCCAAAGTATTTGCTCAGAACTATAAATACAATATATTGTTAAAGAAACTATCTACTTTGGAGATAACATTATCACTTCAAATAATTTATTTAAATACTTAGCTCATTCATAGCTATTTAAATGACACCATCAGTGCCTTCTATAGAAATCAAGAAAAGCAAAATAAAAATCACACAACCCAAATATTTACAAGGTGATTATTAGCATTAGTAAGGAGTTAATTTCTACTTTATGAAAAATACAGTGAGAAAGTTCTTTAAGTTGTAGGATTTCTTAACATACAGTTCTATACAACTAGAGAATGATCTATGTTTGCCATACTTTCAGTTTTGAGTGGATGAGTTTATTCAGCATACATAAAAATGTAAAAGAATAAATAGCAACAGATGTATAGATAGGGGAGGTACATAGATAGATAGATAGGTAGATAGGTAGATAGGTAGATAGATAGATAGATAGATAGCAAAACATCAAGTCAATTGCTGAAAACATCCAGCAGAAATATACTGAGAAAGCCCCTTTAAGACATCCAACTGCAGTTCCCAATAGAGAGTCTGGGGAAGAGCAGAATCTCACTTCAGAATGGGTTTCTAAGTAAAAGAACAAATAGCAACTGCTAGAGTTGACATCATCAAATTGGACTCAACATGCAACAGAAAATGACTAGGGAAACTAAAACAATCAACCTGGAATTCCACATTGAACTTTGTCCCCATTGGGAGCTTCCTACAGTGGCGCTGGCTTCTCTTCCCATTGCAGAACTTTTTTCTATCATGGGATAAACAGTAGTAACATTGATTAGAGACACATTACACATTACCTTGTAACTATTCTCCATTACACAGTGTTTTTACTCCTGGACCACTTCGCTGTTCTTATCCCTCTCTGTGACAGAGTTAGGAGATCTCAGACGGTCCTGACAGGAGGTCTTGGAGAGGACAATGACACAAAATGGAAGGGGCGGCAGTGCTCCCAGAACCTGTTCCTTGGTGACCTCAAACAGCACACGACAGCTTATCCATCTGATATACACTACATACATTTTCAAGAAAATTCATCTATAAGGAAGGATTTAGATAAACTATTCAGAAGAATTTCCACATGGTATGGTACGCTGTGGTAATACTCTTGTTTGCTTTGTATTTTTGGTATTAAATTCCATAAATCTCTTAATTTCTTCTTGCAGGACTTTTGACAAACAGTATATTTCTCTGGCTGTTAGCTTTTACCAAGTGTGTGTGTATGGATGAATGTTGTTTAACAGAGCTGACCATTGCAGTGTGCTTCTTGCTGAGTATCTGTCCATGCATTTTAACACCCAGGGTCAGCTCTCTATGTGTACAACAATGCAGTTTTCACCCCAGAGGACTGGCATGGCATTCAAGAAATAGCAAGAAGCAGGAAAAAAGATGATCCCTTGAAGGTTGGAAGATTTGGAATTGGGTTTAATTCTGTCTACCATATAACAGGTACAGTATTCGCTGTGAGCAAGGGGGAGTAGAGTCAGCCAAACCCTACATAAATTTTAGTAAACCTACTGGATTTACATTAGCATTACTATTTTATTTAACATTGACTATGCTAAATATTAAAATTATATTGTACATACTAAAATGTAGGTGTTACACATAAATCCCTTTTGGAAGATTACCTCCAAGGCTCCAGGTAATGGTTGTAAATGTTGCAGCACAGGTCAGGATTGTGTAAGTGTAGAGACTATTATGCAGGAACTGAGAGCAGATCAATTACCCTTTGTATGTGAGCTCAGTGTTATTTGGTCCCCTAGCTGACAGTGAGCACATTGATGTGGGCCGTTCGGGGGAAGCTCTTTGCAATCTGAGGAGTTGAAAAGCCACAGGCTGTGCTCTTACAATGTCAAGAGTCTCTCTGACCTATTTCAGTAAGGGTATGTAGCATTGTGTAAAGAGACTAGGGACAAAGATATCCTAGATTGTGCTATTGATAGATTTAGTGGACATAAGATCAGCTCCTTAAGATACATAAGACTTTAGGAGTTGGTGGTTGTCATAATAGTGCTTTCATTTGATAACTACAGATATTAAAGAGACGACAGACGTTACTGGAGTTACATTGCACATGGAGATTTGGGCCTAAAGTCTGCATGGGAGACACAACACACCAGAAGTACCCATGGGAAACCCTTTGAGCATCAGCATGGATAAAAGTTTCTTTCAGTATAAGAAATCTGACACATCTAGTTCTGCCAGTGTTGAAATATCACTGTCTTTAGTTGAGGAACAAAAGAAGCAGTTGACATCAGTCTAGAGACCATATGAGTAAGCTGTGGATCTTTAAAGATCCAGTTCTTAAGAACTGGAGCTGTGCACCATTTGAGTCCTTCCCCCAGGAAAGCTCATTTCTTACTCAGCATGAGGTCCGTACTCGCTGAGTTATGTGGCAGTGGACAATGTGCATTGTCATAGTCGACAGTTGAATCTTTAATTTTGAGCATAGGTTGCTTTGCTTTTCTTTCTAACTGTGCTTATATGGCAGTAAGCACTGAGTCTAAATATCTAAATAGTGTTTATATCTTTTTTTTTCAAGACAGGGTTTCTCTGTATAGCTGTAGCTATCCTGGACTTGCTTTGTAGACCAGGCTGGCCTTGAACTCACAGAGATTCACCTGCCTTGGCCTCCCTGAGTGCTGTAATTAGAGGCATGCACTATCATGCCTGGCTACTGTTTATATCTTACACTTAATGAGTATGTGAAGGTTTGGCACAAATTTCCACAAAAATCATGGAAGTTTCTATAACTGGCTTTTATTAGATTGACTCAAATTTGAAACCATTATCTATCACTTTCAAAGTATTAAGTTACTTGTTTTTGAAGAATCTTCTGTCACACTGTTTCATATGTAATATGTTGATGGTACTTATCATTTCATTATGGCTACAATTACAGTTGTTCATTGGATTTCTGAGTTGGTCACACCTTGGTTTTCATTTTTACAGATGTTCCTTGTATCTTTAGCGGTGACCAGATAGGAATGCTAGATCCTCATCAAACACTTTTTGGCCCCCATGAATCAGGCCAATGTTGGAATCTCAAAGACGACAGCAAAGAAATAAATGAGCTTCCGGATCAATTCGCACCCTTCATTGGCATTTTTGGAAGCACCAAGGAAACATTCACAAATGGCAGCTTTCCAGGGACATTTTTCCGTTTCCCTCTTCGCTTACAGCCTTCCCAGCTTAGCAGCAATCTCTACACTAAGCAGAAGGTTCTGGAGTTGTTTGACTCCTTCAGGGCAGATGCAGACACAGTGTTGCTCTTCCTGAAGAGTGTGCAGGCAGTGTCTTTACATGTCCGAGAGGCCGATGGGACAGAAAAACTGGTATTTAGAGTGACTGCTAGTGAGAATAAGGCCCTGAAACATGAACGGCCAAATTCTATCAAGATTCTGGGAACAGCTATAAGTAACTATTGTAAAAAGATCCCAAGCAATAGCGTGACCTGTGTTACATATCATCTAAACATAGTTCTAGAGGACGAGAGTACGAAGGATGCCCAGAAGACATCTTGGTTGGTGTGTAACAGTGTGGGTGGGCGGGGCATGAGTAGTAAACTGGATTCTTTGGCTGATGAATTGAAGTTTGTCCCAACCATTGGGCTAGCCATGCCGTTATCGTGCAGGGCTGACGAGGAAGGTGGAGCAATGTCTGATTTCTCAGGAAAAGCATTTTGTTTCCTTCCTTTGCCCCCTGGTGAGGAGAGCAGAACAGGGCTTCCAGTCCATATCAGTGGCTTCTTTGGCCTGACCGACAACCGCAGGAGCATCAAATGGAGAGAGCTGGACCAATGGAGAGACCCTGCAGCCTTGTGGAATGAATTTCTTATTGTGAATGTTGTTCCCAAAGCTTATGCTACTCTGATCCTAGATTCAATAAAACGCCTGGAAACAGAGAAGAGCTCCGATTTCCCCTTATCAGTTGACGCCATCTACAAACTTTGGCCTGAGGCCAGCAAGGTCAAGGCCCACTGGCAGCCAGTGTTCGGGCCCCTGTTCAGTGAACTGTTCCAGCATGCTGTGATTTACTCAATTAGTGGTGAGTGGGTAAAGCTGGAGCAGGTGTACTTCTCAGAACTTGATGGAAGTTTAGAATCCACACAATCTGTGCTCAACTACCTCCAGAGCTCAGGGAAGCAGATTGCCAAGGTTCCAGGGAACCTGGCTGCTGCTGTTCAGCTCGGTGCAGCCTCTCCCACCTCCAGTGGGACTCCTGTGAGGAAGGTGACCCCTGCATGGGTGCGGCAGGTACTGAGGAAGTGCGCACACCTGGGCAGTGCTGAAGAGAAGCTTCATCTTCTAGAATTTGTGCTTTCTGACCAAGCCTACAGTGAGCTGCTTGGGCTTGAGCTGCTGCCTTTACAGAGCCGGGCTTTCATCCCCTTCTCCTCGTCTGTCTCTGATCAAGATGTTGTTTACATCACCTCTGAAGAGTTCCCAAGGTAGATACTGTGTGGCTCAGATGCTGGTTGGTGTAGGGGGCTGTCCTGTCCAGTCCTTTACTGCGGAATCCACCAGGTGTCTGGGTACATTGTGTTTTTTCCTGAAATGTTAAAAGATACTTCTTATATTTTAAAATGAAGATACATTCTAACATTTGTCAGTAAAAAGTCTGAGAAAAGCTGCCTGTGTTGCTTGTGCCTATAGTTCCAGCTGTTTGGGAGGCTGAGGCAGGAGGACCATGTGAACCTGGGAATTCCAAGACAACAGAGTAATACTTTGTCTCAAAAAAACACCACAATTATTCTGTTAGCTATTTTTCAGTCATAACGCTGAAAACAATTATTATAAGGTGCCAATAGAGGTAAGATTAGTCAGTAGAATTACTTTGATGAAATTTAAATTAAAATAGTATGTTAAATAACTATTTCTTTGTGCTTTTAAGACAGGGTGTCTTGTGCAGCCCAACTAATCTGGAAAGCACAGTTTTCTTCCTTCAGCCTCCCAAACACCAAAGGTGTTATCATCATATTTACATCATGTTACAGGTGTGCCTCATCATGTTTGGTTTAGTATCTAAGTTTTTATAGCTCAGGGTATATATTGACATTTAATGGAATAAAATTAATTTTATGGTTAGGTATTTAGACTGTTTTTGAATTTACATGGTGTATGACACCCTCATATTTAAAGCAAAGCCTAGGTAACGTTGTAGTTTGATGGGTACACTATAATTCACGTAAAATGAAATCATAGGTTTAACTAGCTTGAAATTATCTGGTGGACTTTTTTAACCTTAGAATTGTTAGAATTGTAACTGCTGTGCACCTCTCACGTTCTAGGTCCCTTTTCCCAGGTCTTGAAGCAAGACTTATTTTGGAGAACTTGAAGCCTCACCTTCTAGCTGCTTTAAAAGAAGCTGCCCAGACCCGAGGTATTATAGCTATTCAGTGCTTTTCTTAAATAACCTTCTTTATAAACATGTAAACAGCTTTAATAAGATTTCTTATAGTAACTATCCATTTTAGATCCATAAATCTGAATTCATATGGCTCAACCTAGGAGAACTGTTGATTTTATGATGTGTCAGGAGCCATTCTAGCATCTAGCAAGAATCCAAAGGCAATGTCATTGAGAGCCTTGTGCAGTAGCTCTTGGTGGTGGGCATTTGCAGGAAGTATATTTTGGACTGCACAGTGCATTTTTGTTTGTGTTTTTGTTTTTTCCAGTGCTTGCTAGTTCTTTCAGATTCTCCTGGCTTCAGATCTTTCAGCATGTGTGCTAATGATGGAAGTGATTGTTAGTTAAATATCACAGATAAGAGAAGGAGGTTAGGTCCAGGGATTTCAGATGAGTGCAGGTGATCATATCTTCCTCCTGTCTCTCTTGTCTGTGGTACCACATCCTGGCCCAGTTATAGGTTGTTATTCTGGTTGATAATATTAGGTACCAGATATGATCAACTTCCAAGAAATGTGTTCCCATCTAACTCCAAGACACTGCCAGGAAAGGGGACTGGGAGACCTAGGAAAGCCATGGATACCCTTTTGGGAGAAAGATTTTTGGGAAATGACAGTAATTTAGAGGGAAGATTACTCTGACTTTAATTCTATCTTTCAACTTCTGCAAGCATCCCATCACTTACAAACCTTATTGTCTGGACTTTTTCCAAGTTAGATATTTGCCCCTAGATTACAGTATTTGTTTCACCAAGGAAAGGAGCTTAGTCTTTGTGATATTTCTCAGACAACATATGATCTTTTCCTCTCAAGGAAAAGTTGGCAATCATGATGCATATTTATTCATTAAAATATGCATGAAAAGATTTGGAATTTATCAGAGAAATGAGGTTGGAATTAAAAGTGAGACCAAAATATGAGCCTGTAAATACTTCCTGCCACAAGAATTTGTGCCTGTGAGAGTCACAGTGATACTGGTTTTCCGTATCCAGATGACTCACTTATTGTGAATTTTTCTTTTCAAGAAGGTCTTTTGAGGTATTTAAACCTGGATTCCCTCTCCCCCTTCCACCTACTCCCTCCCTTTCTCTTTTCCTTTTTATGTCAAGTTGTATTATATTCTTATTTGAAAACCTGGGGCTAGGGCGGTACCTGTCTGCAAAGTGTTCGCCTTGCAAGCAGGAAGAACTCCCCCAGAACTCATTCAAACAAACAAAGCTGGCATGGAGGTGGGTCTATGTGTGTAATTCTATCTCTGGGGAGGTGGGGCAGGCGGGCTCCCAGGGCTTGCCACAACCAGAGAGAGCCTAACTCAAAAAACAAAACAAAACAAACGAAAAGAAAACAGGTGTTGTCCTCATACACACACACACACACAAACACACACACAGGACAACAATAAAAAGTAAGTGCAACATTAAAAGTTAGTGTTGCAGTTGTGCACCTAGACCAGGAAACAAGACGTACCAGCACTAGAACCATATGCTCAGAGGACTGTGGTTCTGGCATTTGACAGCAGAGATCAACTTTGCTAGTTATTGTACCCATAAAATATGCAACCGTATGTTTTACCGTGGCTTCTCTTACTATTAACTAGTGAGGTTCACCTCCATCATTCACTGCATGTAACTGTAGATCATGCTTTCTCGTTGCTGTACTGTTTCAATATATGCAGGATCACTCTTTTAAAAAGAGTGTTTTTGTTGATGGCAGATAGTATCTGTGATGGATCAGGGTTTGCAAATCAGCTGAAATTATTCAAAATGCAAAGGGTAGAACGCCAGCAGCAGTATTGCTTTGGTTCAGAACTGGACAGACGTTCTGTGGTATAGAGCAGGCTATAGGTTGCTTTACGTGTTGGAAACATCACACTCATATAACAATGCCTGTACATTCTTTGCTTTCAAGGATGGTGACTCTTTTGCTTAATCTTAAGTTGCTGTTCATATTTTTCAGTGTTTACTTCTTTTTTAATTTTAATTTTTTATATTAATTACAGTTTATTCACTTTGTATCCCGGCTGTAGCCCCCTCCCTCAATCCCTCCCAATCCTACCCTCCCTTCCTCTTCTCTTCCCATGACTATCCTCTAGTCCATTGATAGAGGAGGTCCTCCTCCCCTTCCATCTGACCCTAGCTTATCAGGTCTCATCAGGACTGGCTTCTTTGTCTTCCTCTGTGGACTTGTAAGGCTGCTCCCTGCTCAGGTGGATGTGATCAAAGAGCTAACCCATGAGTTCATGTCAGAGACGGTCCTGTTCCCCTTATTACGGTACCCACTTGGACACTGAGCTGCCATGGGCTACATCTGTGCAGGGGTTCTAGGTTATCTCCATGCATGGTCCTTGGTTGGAGTATCAGTCTCAGAAAAGATCCCTGGGCCCAGATTTCTTAATTCTGTTGCTCTCCTTGTGGATCTCCGGGTCTTTGTATCTCCCCCTTCTTTCATAAGATTTCTTGCACTCTGCCCAAAGTTTGGCTATGAGTCTCAGCATCTGCTTTGATAGCCTATTGGGTAGAGTCTTTCAGAGGCCCTCTGTGATAGGCTCCTGTCCTGTTCCCTATTTTCTCCTTCTTCTGATGTCTATCCCATTTGACTTTCTGAATAAAGATTGATTATATTACCCAGGGGCCTCCTTCTTGTTTAGCTTCTTTATGTGTACAGATTTTAGTATGTTTATCCTATATTATATGTCTAATATCTACGTATAAGTGAGTATATACCATGTGTGTCTTTCTGCTTCTGGGATACCAGTGTTTACTTCTGCTGTTCCCTTTTCACTGGCAATTAAACAAATTTTTGCACCTTGCATTTCAGAGAAAAAAAACCCCAAACCTTGAACTTTATTTCCTGTATTGCTTCATGTTATTTTCCAGCTTAGAGTCCTATTACTTCCAGCATTTACTGTCATTGCCAATAGACTCCACTGTCATTCTATCCTATTTTTTAAGTAATTTATTTATTTTTATATTAATCACAGGTTATATACTTTGTATCCCGGCCATAGCCTCCACCCTCATTCCCTCCCACTCTCCCCATCCCTCCCTCATCTTCTCCCTGCCCCCCTCCAAGTCCCCTGATAGGGGAGGACCTTCCCCCCTTCCATCTGACCCTAGCTCATCATGTCTCTTCAGGGCTGGCTGCAATGTCCTCTTCTGGGATCTAGCTAGGCTGCTCCTCCCTGGGAGAGGGGGGGTAGTCGACAAGCCAGCCATTGAGTTCATGACAGAAATAGTCCCTGTTCCCCTTACTAGGGTACCTAGTTGGATACTGAGCTACCATGGGCCACATCCGAGCAGGGGTTCATTCTATCCTATTATCTGGCCTGGATCCTGTGAATAATTTCTGTGTTAGTGATCTCTTTTTCTCTTGCCTGAATTCCTGAAGCTGTGATGCCACTGTTCACTTCCTCTTGGAGCCTCTCACACCTCTGACAGCATTCTTTTCTTGGTGTACTTGTACTTTTCTGCCCATGTCTCAGAGTTGTTTGTGACTCTGTACATTGCAATTCACTCCCTAAGTATGGGTTAGCTTGGAGGCTCCTTTATCCAACAATTTATTTTTTGTTACTTTGGTTTTTTTCTTTTTGTCTTTGTTACTTATTCATGTACTAATAACCTTTGTAGTACCCCACAGTCAAGAATTACTGTAGAGCAATAGCTATGCAAGTCTAACCCCAAATCTCTTTTCTTTCCTTCACTGTGACTTTGAGCAAAGGCTTACATTCTCTGAGCCTCTATTTCTTCAAGGACATCTTCTGTAAGGGTATAGAATCTACTTACTTGAAAGGAAGGTGTGCTTTATGGTTATGAGGGTCTTGAAGAACTTAGCAGCATTCACTATGTAGCTTTTGAGTGTGGTCCTAATTTGCATAGTCAGAGCAAGGCAGGCTGCTGAAAATTACTGTAGTGACATATAGCAGACATTTCTGTGAGCACCAGATAGTGTAGACAGAAATGTTGGTCCAGCCCAGCGCCTGGCATGTCACTGCCTGCATGTAGAAGCTGTTGTGGTCACTTTAACTCGAAATTCCATAAGTATTTCAATCAGTATTTTCCAAATGTCAGCCATAACCCTCTCTCTCTTTTTTTGGTTCTCCTTTTGTGTGACCCCATTAAAAATACTGCTGCTATTCTTGGAGTTTACTCCACGGTGAACCATTAGTTGTCATCTTTGTTCTGCAGCTCTAAGTTCTGTCTGTTGAGCCCTAGAAATTTTCTTTATTTGCCCTTTTGTCTTACAGACCTGCTACTGTTGTATTGCAGATCTCATACTTTCTTGTGACATCACTTCACTTTTGGAGTTAACCCCTTGCTGTGGTACTCACTCTTCATGTAATCAGGACACTCAGCTGCTTCAGGTTGTCCATGGATTCTGATTACACCCTGGGAGACCGTGGCTTGCTGATATGAGTTAGATGGTTTTCTACAACTGAACTTTCAATGGTAGTGATCACTTGTGGTTCTGAATGTCTGTGATTGCAAAATGCTCTTTCAGTGGCCTCACTCCATTGAGGGTCCCTTTTCTAGTCTTGAAAGTGCACATGCTCATGAGCCTGAATGCTTCCTAACTTCAGAAGAGCAGTGAGAGTAGTCAGATTTGTCTCTGCTGTGTAATACAATGCCTATTTTAAGATCCACGCATAGTCATTTTTTAAAACCTAAGTGAATATTTTCTCCTATCTGTACCTAGCTTTTGTTTTGCTTAGAAGACTTATTTCATCCTTCACTTTGTCCATTAATTTCTCTTTCTGGTCCTGGGGATTGAACTCAAGGCTTCATGCATGCTATGTAAGTGGCTTTACCACTGAGCTACATCTCCAGCTCCTAACTTACTTTTAATTCATCTTTTAAGTGATACATACAATTTTGCATATTTATGGGGTTATGTGTGTTATATGCACACTATATAATATTCAAGTCAGGTTAACCCCGAACCTGTCTTCTTAAATATTTTTCATTTCATGATGGAGAATCTTCTAGCTTTTGAGACATACAGGGTGTTATTATTACATATAGTTACCCTACTGTACAGTTAGATTATTTTCTGTGACTGAACTTTCAGTGATAGTGATCACTTGCAGTTCTGAATGTCTGTGATTGCAAAATGCTATTTCAGTGGCCAGAACTTCTTAATCTGATCTATAACCATACCAATTGACCAGTCTCTATCTATCTGACCCACACATTCTAGTCTTCCAGCATCTGGTAACCACAGAGAACTGGATATTAACATATAAGTAAAAAAAATAGCGGGGAAGAAGTCTTGATCTAAGGCTGGCAGTGAAGCATGCTGGAACATGAATCTGTCCTAATGTTCTACGGAGCTCTTCCCAGTGTTGGGAAGGCCCTCTGAGACTTCTGTGTTTTGCCTGGGATGGCTCTTACTATAGCAGGCCTGGCACTGAATGCCAAAGTGAACTTCTGGCCCATCCTTCCTAGAATGCTTCCTAGTGCATAGAGTCTTTGCCCTCTCATTATTGAACAAGTATGGGAGAAGGGTGTTGGAGTCAGCTCTTGAGCCACACAGTACATGGGATTCTGCAGGCTCCGAGAGGTCTGTGGGTAATAACATGTGGTCCTAGAGCGTTGTCTGGCTCTGGATGCTATCATGGTGGATTTGGTAGTGGGCTTCAAGTCCTAGGCCTTTCTTAGTTCCTTCTTCCTTCCCCAGGGAGGAGATATCATCTATGATGAGTATCTTCAGTTGTTTGCTCTCCACAACCCTTAGGTACTAGAACCTCTGTCATCATCTCTACCTGAAAAGGGAAAGGGATTGCTCAGTGCAGAGTTGAAGCCACAATTCTGTTTTTAGTCTTTCTCATTATTTTTATTTGTAAATTATATTATTTGTGGTTTAAATTACATGAGGAAATGGGTGAATATCTGAAATTAGGTGAGAGGTGAATAGTTAGAAAATTCTGCCAGTAAATGGGTTTTAGATGAAGCAACTAGAAAAAAAAATCAGCAGTTAAGCGAGACAGATTCCTAATGGAGTGGCATCAGGATCCTATTTACATGTTTCTTAATTTTCAGGCTTTTATTTTATTACATTAGATTACATTCTCTGTTACAATTAATGACTCAAAAGTTGTCCTTAGATGATTCAGTTTCCTGTATATACCAAGTATTGTGCCGAATGAAATTAATAAATAGATGAAAAAACCCACAGCTACAGGAGGATCCAGGTATGACTCAATATGTTATTCATGCAATGGGCATTTGGTCAGATGCTGAGGAGGTGCTGGGCCTGCTGAGTTGGGGGCATGATGATCACGGAGGGCGTTGTGCATTCTGGCCAGAACACACAGACCTCTGCCTGTCTCAGGGGACAGCATGTTTTCAGTGATGACTTTGACACAACTTTATCACGATGTACACTATGGAAGCCATCACAGCCTCACATGTATGTATCTTCAGAAAATGTTGCATTTTAAATTACCTCTTCTGGCATACAGATAGCTGTATTTGACATAGCTGTGAGATGTTTGAGGCTGCCACACCCATAATTACTCGTTGGAGAAAAGGACAATGTGCAAAGCCTACTTTCACCCTTATCCAGGCCCTGCCATCTCCCTGAAGTGCAGGCTTAACCTTGCATCTCTCACAGCTGTTCTTCCTCCTCTAGTTAACTAGCATTATGAGAACTGACCCTTCTAAAACATTTTCCCCACCCTTCAGCAAAAATCTTTGAAAGACTTCTTGTTTTTCATATATAAAAAAGCCAGTCTTTGGCATTGTCCATGAGGCTTTTTTTATGACCTGGTTTTATTTTATTCTGGGCATCTGGTACACAGGAATGCTAAATGAGTGCTTGCTGTTACCTATCTCCTTCCTTGGTTTTGTTTTGTTTTTCTTTTCCTGTGATCATTCTCATATATAAAGAATGCTTATTTTTCTCCAGTAGGTGCAGGCATCTGATTTTCCCCCCTGTAACTCCCTTTATTTCTGTGTCATGCAACCTACGCATGCTTTTATAACACGGCACCACACACCTGCACTTGTGTAGTCGCTTGTAATCATTTCTCTGATCTGCCTTCCTCATTTGATACAGACAAGGTCTGAGAACAGGTTTAGGTGATTATTTCTAGCACTCTAGTACTTAGTGTTGCCTGATTGACAAATGCTGCTGGTGAGGTAATTTTCTGATAAGACTTACAGGCTCTGTCTTAGCTCTGAAATTGAGTCCAAGGTACCCCAGTGCACAAACATATTCCACAAGGACGCAGCGCCTGCTTGATGGAATAAATGGCATGCCTGAGGCATAGAGGGTTAGTGTCCACAGGGGCAATTCCCAGAACTTTGTGATTGTTGGCTATCATAAACAAGCAGTAGGATTGTTTGATAAATTCACCCTTTCCTTATTATAAACTGAGAAGTAAGTGTAAATTTATTTTGTGTGGATCTTAAGGTACTTATAAAAATTCAGTTTCTCCTTTTCTCAATTATTCTCTAGGCCTCTGACTGTATCTTGAGCCTGTGAAAAAGCCCATGGTTAACGTTCAGGTTGCTGTGAACACAGTGTAATTTGTGCTTGTAAACGTGCACTCCCCTTCTTTGCTACTTGAACTAGGTCTCAGTTCTTACATAGTTTAGGGTTAATTTGCATCAGAATAGATCTTTACATCTTAAATGCATATACTGTTGGGAGCTTTGTTTGTGTCCTTTCTTTTGTATAATGCTGTGTGGAGAGTCTGCAGACAGACTTAAAATGCAATTAAGTTGTAAGGTGAGCTTGTGAAATACTGACCATCCGGCCTCTAAGCATGGATTCATTGTATTCTAGCCCAGCAGCTTCTCTGGGGATACTCAGGTAGGATCACTGACTGAATGTCGTGTTCATTTAGAGCCTGAGTTATTTCATTATTTTTATTGTCATTTGTTGGTGTGTTGAATCTTGTGTTGTTGTTTTGTTTTGTTTTTAACCTAAGTAGCTAAAAATTATGTAAACTACTTTTTTTTCTCCTGCTGGAAATAACTTTTAAAGGAGAGAGGAAACTACTAATATAGGCCTTTGTTACTGCAAACACTGTTTTAAAAAGCATATTTAAATGACATGGAAACTTTCATTTCATAATTATTTAGTCTCAAGTGAGACACATGTGAAATTTGTATTTTCTACTGCTTAAACAGGAGGGTGTAGCATGGCTGCTTCTGCCAGGCACACAAATGCTCAGAGGAGAAATGAAGGAGGGGAGAGGAGTCTAGGAACTGTTAGGACTGTGGCCCAGGCTGACACTGGGAGGAACAGGAGACCCTGTCCTAGGCACAGGGAACAAAAAGCAGCCGTCTGTGTTCATTAGGGACAGTCAGCAGCGCTCACCACGCTGAGCATGTCGTTTTGTTGAATGCCCACTCTTTTTGTTTTGTTTTAATAAATACCTTTATTATTATTTTCCAAAGTTCGTTTTACTTGGAAATTTAAAGGATATAGGATTTATACAATTTATACAAATTGTTTTTACACATATTCTTTGAAGCAGGTTATACATATATAAAATTAGAAACTAAGTCATTAGTAGAGTGATAATTTCTATAAACATTAAATTTGGGTTCTGCTTTATATTAAAAGTATTCAGTGCGTTATCAGTAGCTCCTATATTGGGAAAGCATAGTGAGAGAAATAGTAGTCTTGGTATCTACCCTGTTAGTGCCTGCCCTGGGGCCTCTCCCATTTTTAGGTACTGCATCTCTATTGCTGTTTGAGATTTGTTCAAGTTCAAGCCAAGCCTGATTGTGGAGGTCTGTAATATCAGCTACTCCTGAGGCTAAGGTGGGAAGATTCTAAGTTCAAGGCCAACCTGAACTACAAAGTGAGCTCAAGGCCAACGTGGGTAACTTAGTAAGAATCTATGAGGAATAAAAAGAGAAGGCTGGCATATAGCTCAGTGGTAGGGGTTTTGCCTAGCTTGCATGAGACCTATAGTCAGTGCCCCATATCACAAGAAGAACAACAGCCAAAGGCAAAGATGTCAGTGCAAGCATCAGTCCAGGTATTCTGGGAAGCAGCTGGGCCGGCACAGCTAGAATCAGAAGCTTCGGAAAGGCCAAGGGCCTGTAGCACCACATTTAGGCTTGGATGCTGGTGCAGTCCCAACTGCAAGTGCAAAGCTGCCTTCTCCTTTCCTTTCCTTCCCACATTGGTTTTTTTTTTTTCCTTCATTCTTTTTTTGTTGTTGGTTTTTGTTTTTAAGATGCAGCTAGGAGGGGAGAAGAGAAGATGCTACCATTGGGATGTAAATGTAATACTAAAAATTTTAAAACAAAAAGAAAAAAAAAACAATGTGACTGATATACAGTGCATCATTTCGTTGGACTTTTGCTGTTCATGTGTATTTACAGAGACTTGAATCTTCTATGCAGTGGTGCATTATTAGAACTCACCAGCCATCAAAACTGCTATTGCTGGAGAGATTGCTCAATGGTTAAGAGCACTGTCTGTTCTTCAGAGGTCCTGAGTTCAATCCCCAGCAACCACATGGTAGCTCACAACCATCTATAATGTGGTCTGATGCCCATTTCTGGTCTGCAGGTGTACATGCAGATAGAGCACTCATAAATAAAATAAATAAATGAATCTTTTTTAAAAAGCTGCTATGGCACTGTGTACCCCAAAAGCAAAAAGAACTCCCATGTGCTCAGCTCCTTGAATTAGCATTGTCCACTGGGCTGCACCTCTGGAGGGTTCACTCAAAACATCATTGGTAATTGAATTTTTACACCAGCTGATAAATCTACTTTCTGATCATGCTGCATTTCTTTTCAAGGTTAGCAAGGAGCATAGACATGTGAATAAATGGAAACAAAAATAGAACAGTCTCTGCATACAGACTGGTTGTATTGACGTTGTTTCCAGTATCTAAGGGGTGGACTCATGTATGGCCAACCAAACCTAGGCACAGGAATTGTTCCTAAGTTAAAGTTGACTACATCTGGCATTAGTTTGCTATCCTAGGAACACTTTTTCAGAAGCATAGTTAACTGTTTTGACATTGCTGATAATTGAGAAAGCCACAAAGCCCACAAGTCATTTATTAAAGTACCTAACAATTGTTATGCTTATCTTAGTGGAAGTACTTTAGAGTCCTTGTAATGGAAGGCAGGGGATGACTGTGTGAATATTTGTACTTTAGGGTTAAAGGTAATTGTCTTTATTACAGAGGAGCTAGAACTCAGGACTAAAGTTTGGATCAACTTAAAGTCCTTGGACTTGTGCCTTTCCACATTTTCTCTCTCCTTTATTTCCTACTGTTTTTCCAGTAGAGCATGACTGATGTGTTAGTTGCATGCTATATGTAAGGTGTGTGTGTCTTGAATTTATATATTCATACCAAGTAATTTTTCTAAAGGTAAATATATGTTTATAAATTAGCAAATTTTATGCAAGGATAGGATTATCTGCAGAATGCATGTAATGTGGCAGTTTATGCAGAACATACATGGCACATATTTAAGATGTTTCTGATATAATTAAAAAAAATTAAATTTTTAACATTTTTATATCTTTAACATTGTATCTTTGCTTTACTTATGACTTAGATATTCAGTTATAGCTAGTTCTATTCAGTAAGTACTTTAAGAAACATTATTATAAAATATAATTTAATTTGCTCTATAACCCAAAGACACTACACTGATTGTATTGATAACAATTTAATTTTTAGAACATTACTTGAGTATCACATGACATAGAAACTCTGCTGAGATTTCTGTGGCAGTGGTTTGAAAACAGCGTGGCGGGCAATTAGGTTACATATAAAATTTCGGAGAGCCTGAGTGCACCCCCATTGTAGTGTTTCCCAGAATTGCTCACAGGGATCTAGACATCATTTGTATATAAAGAAAAGATAAGTGTTAAGTTTCCAGAGAACTCATTTTGAGATATTTTAATTTCCCTTTTTAGACAAACATTTACCTACAGGGACATAGTTACTTTTCTATTTTGTTGCTACTGATGTTGAATATCATAAATACAAAATACGCTTTAAAGTTTGTTAATTTCTAGACAATCTTTTAAGGTAAGCAGCTGTTCCCCCAAAGGGGGAGAATTCTATTCAGAAATAGAGGTGTTTGGGTGGGAAGAAAACCCTGCCTGTGCAGCAGTGCCCACTTTTTCAGTTTGTTTGCCCTGAAGCCTTTCTACAGCACCTGCAGGTCCTGCAGAGCACGCTTTAATAAACAGCAGCCTTGGCAAAGCTGTAGAACCGTGTCCTCACTGTTCTTCAGATGGGTGAGCTCAGTCAAGTCTCTAAGACATTGACTGGCACCCGGCTGCATATCTGTTAGAGACTCAAAGGAGGTTCATGGGAGCCATTGCTACCTGCATTTCAGAAAGAGTTTACTTCTGAAATGGAGATGCAAGCCTCTGTTCTCACTCTGAGCCCATCTCTTCCCCTACAATAGGCATGTAGGTGAGGTGCTGAAAGTACAAAAAAACCCCAAACATATTTGTATTGGATCTGCTTATCAATATTTACCCATTAAATGAAAATAATATGTAAGCTTTATCTGCATTTTGGGGTACTTTTACTTGTGTATAACTAAACATTAACATTGTTTTTCATGTTAGTTCCGTCTACAGAACACTAGATACTTTTGAATTAAGATTTTATGACTTTTTATGTTCAGTTAAAATACACACTTTATGGAGAGAATGACTTGTCTTAGAGGTTATTTTAAGTATTAATTTCAGTATAGACTATCATTTTAAAATTATTTTAGTCTACTTATATAAAATATTTGTGTTTTCCTTAAACAGTTTTCTAGTGCCATCTTAGATTTTGAGTCTAAGAGTTTAAAGTAGAATTGTGCATAACATTTCTGTGTGTGACCTACAGGAAGACCATGTACTCAGCTGCAGCTTCTAAATCCAGAACGATTTGCACGTCTTATTAAAGAAGTAATGAATACATTCTGGCCTGGCAGAGAGTTGGTGGTTCAGTGGTATCCACTTAGTGAAGACAAACATCACCCATCCATTTCATGGCTTAAGATGGTTTGGAAGAATCTCTATATACATTTTTCGGAGGATTTGACTTTATTTGATGAGATGCCGCTTATCCCCAAAACTATACTGGATGAAGATCAGACGTGTGTGGAACTCATTAGACTCAGGATTCCATCAGTAGTCATTTTAGATGATGAAACTGAAGCTCAGCTTCCAGAATTCTTAGCAGATATTGTACAAAAACTTGGGGGGATTGTCCTGAAAAGGTTAGATACCTCGATTCAACACCCACTTGTTAAAAAATATATTCATTCGCCACTACCAAGTGCTGTTTTGCAAATAATGGAAAGGATACCACTGCAGAAGTTGTGTAATCAGATAGCATCACTACTTCCAACCCACAAGGATGCTCTAAGGAAGTTTTTGGCCAGCTTAACTGATACCAGTGAAAAAGAGAAAAGAATAATTCAAGAATTGACAATATTCAAAAGAATTAATCACTCATTTGATCAAGGGATTTCCTCTTACACAAAATTAAAAGGATGTAAAGTTTTGGATCATACCGCCAAACTTCCAACAGATCTGCGGCTATCTCTTTCAGTAATCGATAGCAGTGATGAAGCTACCATTCGTTTGGCAAACATGTTGAAAATTGAAAAATTAAAGACTACAAGCTGTTTAAAGTTTGTCTTAAAAGATATTGAAAATGCATTTTATACACAGGAAGAGGTGACACGCCTTATGCTGTGGACCCTTGAGAATCTGTCCTCTCTGAAAAATGAGAATCCAAATGTGCTAGACTGGTTGATGCCACTAAAATTCATCCATATGTCACAGGAGTGTGTGGTAGCAGCCAGTCACCTCTTTGATCCCGATGTAGAAGTACTAAGGGATCTCTTTTATAGTGAAGAGGAAGCCTGTTTCCCACCTGCAGTTTTTACCTCACCAGATATCCTTCACTCCTTGAGACAGATTGGTTTAAAAAACGAAGCCAGCCTGAAGGAGAAAGACATTGTGCAAGTGGCAAAAAAAATTGAAGCTTTACAGGTCAGTTCCTGTCAGAACCAGGATGTTCTCTTGAAGAAAGCCAAAACACTCTTACTGGTCTTGAATAAAAACCATACACTTCTGCAGTCTTCTGATGGAAAGATGGCATTGAAGAAAATAAAATGGGTTCCAGCCTGCAAGGAAAGGCCTCCAAATTATCCAGGTTCCTTAGTGTGGAAAGGGGATCTCTGTAACCTTTGTGCACCTCCAGATATGTGTGATGCAGCACATGCAGTTCTAGTGGGCTCCTCACTTCCTCTTGTTGAAAGTGTCCATGTGAATTTGGAGAAAGCGCTGGGCATCTTCACAAAGCCTAGCATCAGTGCTGTCTTAAAACACTTTAAAATTGTTGTTGACTGGTATACTTCAAAAACCTTTAGTGATGAAGATTACTATCAGTTCCAACATATTTTGCTTGAAATTTATGGGTTCATGCATGATCGTCTAAGTGAAGGGAAGGATTCTTTTAAAGCCTTGAAATTTCCCTGGGTTTGGACGGGCAAAAACTTTTGTCCTCTCGCCCAGGCTGTGATTAAGCCAATCCATGATCTGGATCTTCAGCCTTATTTATATAATGTACCTAAAACCATGGCAAAATTCCACCAGCTGTTCAAGGCTTGTGGGTCAGTTGAAGAGTTGACTTCAGATCATATTTCCATGGTCATTCAGAAGGTTTATCTCAAAAGTGACCAGGAATTGAGTGAACAAGAAAGTAAACAAAATCTTCATCTTATGTTGAATATTATGAGATGGCTGTATAGCAATCAGATTCCAGCAAGCCCTAATACACCAGTTCCTATTTATCATAGCAAAAATCCTTCCAAACTTGTCATGAAGCCAATTCATGAGTGTTGTTATTGTGACATCAAAGTTGATGACCTAAATGACTTACTTGAAGATTCAGTGGAACCGATCATTTTGGTACATGAGGACATACCTATGAAAACTGCAGAGTGGCTACAAGTTCCATGCCTTAGTACAAGACTTATCAACCCTGAAAACATGGGGTTTGAGCAGTCAGGGCAAAGAGAGCCTCTTACTGTAAGGATTAAAAATATTTTGGAAGAATACCCTTCTGTGTCAGATATTTTTAAAGAGCTGCTTCAAAATGCTGATGATGCAAATGCCACTGAATGCAGCTTCATGATTGATATGAGAAGAAATATGGACATAAGGGAAAATCTCCTTGACCCAGGGATGGCAGCGTGCCATGGACCTGCTCTGTGGTCATTCAACAACTCTGAATTCTCAGATTCAGACTTTATAAACATAACCAGATTAGGAGAATCTTTAAAAAGGGGAGAAGTTGATAAAGTTGGAAAATTTGGTCTTGGTTTTAATTCAGTCTACCACATCACTGACATTCCCATCATTATGAGCCGAGAATTTATGATAATGTTTGATCCCAACATAAATCATATCAGTAAGCACATTAAAGATAGATCTAACCCTGGAATCAAAATTAATTGGAGTAAACAGCAGAAAAGACTTAGGAAATTTCCCAATCAGTTCAAACCATTTATAGATGTATTTGGCTGTCAGTTACCTTTGGCTGTAGAAGCCCCTTACAGCTACAATGGAACTCTTTTCCGGCTGTCCTTTAGAACACAACAGGAGGCAAAAGTGAGTGAAGTCAGCAGTACCTGTTACAACACTGCAGATATTTACTCCCTAGTGGATGAATTTAGTCTTTGTGGTCACAGACTTATCATTTTTACTCAGAGTGTAAACTCAATGTATTTGAAGTACTTGAAGATTGAAGAAACCAATCCTAACTTAGCACAAGACACAATAATCATTAAGAAAAAACTCTGCCCCTCCAAAGCATTGAATGCACCAGTTTTAAGTGTTTTAAAAGAAGCTGCTAAACTCATGAAGACGTGTAGCAGCAGCAACAAGAAGCTTCCCACTGATGTGCCAAAGTCATCGTGCATTCTTCAGATCACAGTTGAAGAATTCCACCATGTCTTTAGGAGGATTGCTGACTTACAGTCACCACTATTCAGAGGTCCTGATGATGATCCAGCCACCCTCTTTGAAATGGCTAAGTCTGGCCAATCAAAAAAGCCATCAGATGAATTGCCACAAAAGACAGTAGATTGCACCACATGGCTTATATGCACATGCATGGATACAGGAGAGGCGCTCAAGTTTTCCTTGAATGAAAGTGGAAGAAGACTAGGGCTGGTTCCTTGTGGGGCAGTAGGGGTTCTTTTGCATGAAACCCAGGAGCAGAAGTGGACTGTGAAACCACACATAGGCGAGGTGTTTTGCTATTTACCTCTACGAATAAAAACAGGATTGCCAATTCACATTAATGGGTGCTTTGCTGTTACTTCAAATAGGAAGGAAATCTGGAAGACAGATACAAAAGGGCGATGGAATACTACGTTCATGAGGCATGTCATTGTGAAAGCTTACTTACAAGCACTCAGTGTCTTACGGGACCTAGCCACTGGTGGGGAGCTGACTGATTACTCCTACTATGCTGTGTGGCCTGATCCTGATCTAGTTCATGATGACTTCTCTGTCATCTGTCAAGGATTTTATGAAGATATAGCTCATGGAAAGGGGAAGGAATTGACAAGAGTCTTCTCTGATGGGTCTACTTGGGTTTCCATGAAGGATGTGAGATTTCTAGATGACTCTATACTTCAAAGGAAAGATGTTGGTTCAGCAGCCTTCAAGATATTTCTGAAGTACCTCAAGAAAACAGGTTCAAAAAACCTCTGTGCTGTTGAACTTCCTCCTTCCGTAAAAGCAGGGTTTGAAGAGGCCGGCTGCAAACAGATACTGCTGGAAAATACATTTTCAGAGAAACAGTTCTTTTCAGAAGTCTTCTTTCCCAACATTCAGGAAATTGAAGCAGAACTTAGAGATCCTTTAATGAATTTTGTTCTAAATGAAAAACTTGATGAGTTCTCAGGAATTCTCCGTGTTACCCCATGTGTTCCTTGCTCCTTGGAGGGCCATCCTTTGGTTTTGCCGTCAAGACTGATCCACCCTGAAGGACGAGTTGCCAAGTTATTTGATATTAAAGATGGGAGGTTCCCTTATGGCTCCACACAGGATTACCTCAATCCTATTATTTTGATTAAGCTAGTTCAGTTAGGCATGGCGAAAGACGATATTTTGTGGGATGACATGCTAGAGCGTGCAGAATCTGTAGCTGAGATTAATAAAACTGACCATGCTGCTGCCTGCCTCAGGAGTAGTATTCTACTAAGTCTTATTGATGAGAAGCTAAAAATAAGGGATCCTAGAGCAAAGGATTTTGCTGCAAAATACCAAACAATTCCCTTCCTTCCATTTCTAACAAAGCCAGCAGGTTTTTCATTAGAATGGAAAGGGAACAGTTTTAAGCCTGAAACCATGTTTGCAGCAACTGATCTTTACACAGCTGAACATCAAGATATAGTCTGTCTTTTGCAACCAATTCTCAATGAAAATTCCCATTCCTTTAGAGGCTGTGGTTCAGTGTCATTGGCTGTTAAAGAGTTTTTGGGTTTACTAAAGAAGCCAACAGTTGATCTGGTAGTAAACCAGTTGAAGGAAGTTGCAAAATCAGTTGATGATGGTATTACATTATACCAGGAAAATATCACTAATGCTTGCTACAAGTACCTCCATGAAGCAATAATGCAAAATGAAATGGCCAAGGCAGCAATTATTGAAAAGCTAAAATCATTTCATTTCATTCTGGTTGAGAATGTATATGTTGAGTCAGAGAAAGTTTCTTTTCATTTGAATTTTGAAGCTGCACCATACCTTTATCAGTTACCTAACAAGTATAAAAATAATTTCCGTGAACTTTTTGAAAGTGTGGGTGTGCGGCAGTCATTTACTGTTGAAGATTTTGCCCAAGTTTTGGAGTCTATTGATCAAGAAAGAGGAAAAAAACAAATAACAGAAGAAAATTTTCAGCTTTGCCGACGAATAGTCAGTGAAGGAATCTGGAGTCTCATTAGAGAAAAGAGACAAGAATTCTGTGAGAAAAATTATGGCAAAATATTACTACCAGACACTAATCTGCTGCTTCTCCCTGCTAAGTCCTTATGCTACAATGACTGCCCTTGGATAAAGGTAAAGGACTCCACGGTTAAGTACTGCCATGCTGACATACCCCGGGAAGTAGCTGTAAAACTAGGTGCAATACCGAAGAGACATAAGGCCTTGGAAAGGTACGCCTCTAACGTCTGTTTCACGGCCCTAGGCACAGAATTTGGGCAGAAAGAAAAACTGACCAGCAGAATTAAGAGCATACTCAATGCCTATCCTTCAGAAAAGGAAATGCTGAAAGAGCTTCTTCAAAATGCTGATGATGCAAAGGCCACAGAAATCTGCTTTGTGTTTGATCCCAGACAGCATCCTGTTGACCGAATATTTGATGATAAATGGGCTCCACTGCAAGGGCCAGCACTGTGTGTGTACAACAACCAGCCATTTACAGAAGATGATGTCAGAGGAATTCAGAATCTTGGGAAAGGCACTAAAGAAGGAAATCCTTGCAAAACAGGACAGTACGGAATTGGATTCAATTCTGTGTATCACATCACAGACTGTCCTTCTTTTATTTCTGGCAATGACATCCTGTGTATTTTTGATCCCCATGCCAGATATGCACCAGGAGCCACATCGGTTAGTCCTGGACGCATGTTTAGAGATTTGGATGCAGACTTTAGAACCCAGTTCTCAGATGTTCTAGATCTTTATTTGGGAAACCACTTCAAACTGGACAATTGTACAATGTTTAGATTTCCTCTGCGCAATGCAGAAATGGCACAAGTTTCAGAAATTTCCTCAGTTCCATCATCGGACAGAATGGTCCAGAATCTTTTGGACAAATTGCGCTCTGATGGGGCAGAACTTCTAATGTTTCTCAATCACATGGAAAAAATATCTATTTGTGAAATAGATAAGGCCACAGGAGGTCTGAACGTGCTCTATTCAGTAAAAGGCAAGATCACTGATGGAGACCGGTTGAAAAGGAAGCAATTCCACGCATCTGTAATTGACAGTGTCACTAAAAAGAGACAGCTCAAGGACATACCGGTTCAACAGATAACCTACACGATGGATACTGAGGATTCCGAAGGGAATCTGACCACATGGCTGATCTGCAACCGGTCAGGATTTTCAAGTATGGACAAAGTATCCAAGAGTGTTATATCAGCTCACAAGAACCAAGATATCACTCTCTTCCCACGTGGTGGAGTAGCTGCCTGCATTACTCACAACTATAAGAAGCCCCACAGAGCCTTCTGCTTTCTGCCTCTCTCTTTGGAGACAGGTCTCCCGTTCCATGTGAATGGCCACTTTGCTCTAGACTCGGCCAGAAGAAACTTGTGGCGTGATGACAATGGGGTTGGTGTGCGGAGCGACTGGAACAGCAGCTTAATGACAGCCTTAATAGCACCTGCATACGTTGAGTTACTAATCCAACTAAAAAAACGGTATTTCCCTGGCTCTGACCCAACATTATCAGTTTTACAGAACACTCCCATTCATGTTGTAAAGGACACATTAAAGAAGTTTCTGTCCTTCTTTCCAGTTAACAGGCTGGATCTGCAGCCAGATTTATATTGCTTAGTAAAAGCACTTTACAGTTGCATTTATGAAGACATGAAACGTCTTCTACCTGTTGTTCGGGCTCCAAATATTGATGGCTCTGATTTGCACTCCGCAGTCATAATTACTTGGATCAATATGTCTACTTTGAATAAAACTAGACCGTTTTTTGATAACTTGCTACAGGATGAATTACAGCACCTTAAAAATGCAGATTACAACATCACAACTCGCAAAACAGTCGCAGAGAATGTCTACAGGCTGAAGCACCTGCTTTTAGAAATTGGTTTCAACTTGGTTTATAACTGTGATGAAACTGCTAATCTTTACCACTGCCTTATAGATGCGGATATTCCTGTCAGCTATGTGACGCCTGCTGATGTTAGGTCCTTCTTAATGACTTTCTCTTCTCCTGATACTAATTGTCATATTGGGAAGCTCCCTTGTCGCCTTCAGCAAACTAACCTAAAACTTTTCCATAGTTTAAAACTTTTAGTTGACTACTGCTTTAAAGATGCTGAAGAAAGTGAGTTTGAAGTTGAGGGACTGCCCCTGCTCATTACACTGGACAGTGTTTTGCAGATTTTTGATAGTAAACGACCCAAGTTTCTGACAACATACCATGAATTAATTCCATCACGTAAAGACTTGTTTATGAACACTTTATACTTGAAATACAGTAGTGTTCTGTTGAACTGCAAAGTTGCAAAAGTATTCGACATCTCTAGCTTTGCTGACTTACTCTCTTCTGTGTTGCCTCGTGAATATAAGACCAAAAACTGTACAAAGTGGAAAGACAATTTTGCCAGTGAATCTTGGCTTAAGAATGCATGGCATTTTATCAGCGAATCAGTAAATGTGACGGAAGATCAGGAAGAGCCAAAGCCAGCATTTGATGTCATTGTTGACATTCTCAAAGACTGGGCATTGCTTCCAGGAACAAAGTTCACTGTGTCGGCCAGTCAGCTCGTGGTTCCTGAGGGAGATGTGCTCATCCCCCTGAGCCTCATGCACATTGCTGTTTTCCCAAATGCTCAGAGCGATAAGGTTTTTCATGCTTTAATGAAAGCTGGCTGTATTCAGCTAGCTTTGAACAAAATCTGCTCTAAAGACAGTGCTTTAGTTCCTCTGTTGTCCTGCCACACAGCAAACATAGAGAGCCCCGGGAGCATCTTGAAGGCTGTACATTATATGGTTCAAACTTCAACATTTAGAACTGAAAAACTAGTGGAAAATGACTTTGAAGCACTTTTGATGTATTTCAACTGTAATTTGAGTCACTTGATGTCCCAAGATGATATAAAAATTTTAAAGTCCCTTCCATGCTACAAATCCATCAGTGGCCGCTATATGAGCATTGCAAAATTTGGAACATGCTATGTGCTAACCAAAAGTATCCCTTCAGCTGAAGTGGAAAAGTGGACACAGTCATCATCGTCTGCATTTCTTGAAGAAAAGGTACATTTAAAAGAACTGTATGAGGTGCTTGGCTGTGTGCCAGTAGATGACCTGGAGGTGTATTTGAAGCATCTTCTGCCAAAAATTGAAAATCTCTCTTACGATGCAAAATTAGAGCACTTGATCTATCTAAAGACTAGATTGTCAAGCATTGAGGAGCTGTCAGAGATCAAGGAACAACTTTTTGAAAAACTGGAAAGCTTGTTGATTATCCACGATGCCAACAATCGACTAAAGCAAGCAAAACATTTCTATGATAGAACTGTGAGAGTTTTTGAAGTTATGCTTCCTGAGAAATTGTTTATTCCTAAAGAGTTCTTTAAAAAATTGGAACAAGTAATAAAACCTAAAAATCAAGTTGTGTTTCTGTCATCGTGGGTGGAATTCTTGAGAAATGTTGGACTAAAGCACATCCTTTCCCAACAGCAGTTGCTGCAGTTTGCCAAGGAGATCAGCGTGAGGGCAAATACAGAAAACTGGTCTAAAGAAACACTGCAAAATACAGTTGACATCCTTCTCCATCACATATTTCAAGAACGAATGGATTTGTTATCTGGAAATTTTCTGAAAGAACTGTCCTTAATACCATTCTTGTGTCCAGAACGGGCCCCTGCTGAGTACATTCGGTTTCACCCTCAGTACCAGGAGGTAAATGGGACACTTCCTCTTATAAAGTTCAATGGAGCACAAGTGAATCCCAAGTTCAAGCAGTGTGATGTGCTGCAGCTGCTGTGGACATCCTGCCCTATTCTTCCAGAGAAAGCCACACCCTTGAGCATCAGAGACCAAGAAGGCAGTGACCTTGCCCCCCAGGAGCAGCTTGAACAAGTTTTAAACATGCTTAATGTTAACCTGGACCCCCCTCTTGATAAGGTCATTAACAATTGCAGAAACATATGCAATATAACAACTTTAGATGAAGAAATGGTAAAAACCAGAGCAAAGGTCCTAAGGAGCATATATGAGTTTCTCAGTGCAGAGAAACGGGAGTTCCGTTTCCAGCTTCGTGGGGTTGCCTTTGTGATGGTAGAGGATGGCTGGAAGCTTCTGAAGCCCGAGGAAGTAGTGATAAACCTGGAATATGAAGCGGATTTTAAACCTTATTTGTACAAGCTGCCTTTAGAGCTTGGCACGTTTCATCAGCTGTTCAAACATTTAGGTACTGAAGATATTATTTCAACTAAGCAATACGTTGAAGTTTTAAGTCGCATATTCAAAAACTCTGAAGGAAAGCAATTAGATCCTAATGAAATGCGTACAGTTAAGAGAGTGGTTTCTGGTCTATTCAAGAGCCTACAAAATGATTCAGTCAAGGTGAGGAGTGATCTGGAGAACGCCCGGGACCTTGCACTCTATCTTCCAAGCCAGGATGGTAGGCTGGTGAAGTCAAGCATCTTGGTGTTTGATGATGCGCCACACTATAAAAGTAGAATCCAGGGCAATATTGGCGTGCAAATGCTAGTTGATCTTAGCCAGTGCTACTTAGGGAAAGACCATGGATTTCACACTAAGCTGATAATGCTCTTCCCTCAGAAGCTTCGACCTCGCCTGCTGAGCAGCATACTCGAAGAGCAGCTAGACGAAGAGACCCCCAAAGTGTGCCAGTTTGGAGCGTTATGCTCTCTTCAGGGACGGCTGCAGCTTCTCCTGTCCTCCGAGCAGTTCATCACAGGACTCATTAGGATCATGAAGCACGAGAATGATAACGCCTTCCTGGCCAATGAGGAAAAAGCCATCAGACTTTGCAAAGCTCTAAGAGAAGGTCTGAAAGTTTCCTGTTTTGAAAAACTTCAGACTACATTAAGGGTTAAAGGTTTTAATCCTATTCCCCACAGCAGGAGTGAAACCTTTGCTTTTCTAAAGCGATTTGGCAATGCAGTCATCTTGCTGTACATCCAGCACTCAGACAGTAAAGACATTAACTTCCTGCTAGCCCTGGCAATGACACTTAAATCAGCAACTGACAATTTGATTTCTGACACGTCATACTTAATTGCTATGCTGGGGTGCAATGACATCTACAGGATCAGTGAGAAACTTGACAGTTTAGGGGTAAAATATGACTCCTCTGAGCCATCAAAACTGGAACTTCCCATGCCTGGCACACCAATACCTGCTGAAATCCATTATACGCTACTTATGGATCCAATGAATGTTTTTTATCCTGGAGAATATGTTGGGTACCTTGTAGACGCTGAAGGTGGTGATATCTATGGTTCATATCAGCCAACATACACATATGCAATTATTGTGCAAGAAGTTGAAAGAGAAGATTCTGACAATACTAGTTTCCTAGGAAAAATCTATCAGATTGATATTGGCTACAGTGAATATAAGATAGTCAGCTCTCTTGATCTGTACAAGTTCTCAAGGCCTGATGAAAGCTCCCAAAGCAGAGATAGTGCTCCTACAACCCCAACAAGCCCCACAGAATTCCTGACTCCTGGTCTGAGAAGCATCCCTCCTCTTTTCTCTGGCAGAGAGAGCCACAAGCCTCCCTCCTCCAAACACCTCTCCCCCAAAAAGCTCAAGGTGAATGCATTGCCAGAAATCTTAAAAGAAGTAACATCAGTGGTGGAGCAAGCCTGGAAGCTTCCGGAATCAGAACGGAAAAAGATCATTAGACGGTTGTATTTGAAGTGGCATCCTGACAAAAATCCCGAGAACCATGACATTGCTAATGAAGTGTTCAAACACCTGCAGAATGAAATCAACAGATTAGAAAAACAGGCTTTTCTGGATCAGAATGCAGACAGAGCTTCAAGAAGAACATTTTCAACTTCTGCATCCCGGTTTCAGTCAGACAAGTACTCCTTTCAAAGATTTTATACTTCGTGGAATCAAGAAGCCACGAGCCATAAGTCTGAAAGGCAACAGCAAAGTAAGGAGAAATGCCCTCCCTCTGCTGGGCAGACATACTCTCAAAGGTTCTTTGTTCCTCCCACCTTCAAGTCTGTGGGCAATCCAGTGGAAGCCCGGAGATGGTTAAGACAAGCCAGAGCAAACTTCTCAGCTGCCAGGAACGACCTTCATAAAAATGCCAATGAATGGGTGTGCTTCAAATGCTACCTTTCCACCAAGTTAGCTTTGATTGCAGCTGACTATGCTGTGAGGGGGAAGTCGGATAAAGATGTAAAGCCGACTGCACTTGCACAAAAGATAGAGGAGTACAGTCAGCAGCTAGAAGGTCTCACAAACGATGTTCACACATTGGAAGCTTATGGCGTAGATAGCTTGAAAACAAGATACCCTGATTTGCTTCCTTTCCCACAAATCCCCAACGACAGATTCACATCTGAGGTTGCCATGAGGGTGATGGAGTGTACTGCCTGTATCATCATAAAACTTGAAAATTTTATACAACAAAAGGTATGAAAAAAGTATTTAAAGAAACAAAAACAGCCAGATTTCAAATGTGTTATAGCACAAATATGAATTGCTGTTCTTCATCAGCTTCATTGCCAGTGTCTAGGAATTGTGAAGCACACATCAGAGTGTTCTGGAAGATTCTGAAGCTGTATGACTCCTAACAGAAACCTTAACAGAACTGAAAGCTGGTTTTGAAGATAGCGGTGAACTGCAGAGTTTCTAGGTGTATTTGAACAGTTGGGTGGCACATTATTGAGCTGCACTTTATGTAACCAAAGCTTAGCAATTTTAGGAGTCTATCTATGTCTTTGGTTAGGAGAGAGTTAAATTTTATGTTTTAAACATGTTTTTTGAAGTAGATAAGGAAACACTGGACATACTGATTTGGACATATGAGGGAAATTAGGTCTTTGGGGCTTCTCACTTTTTAAGTGGACACTTTTAGATGCATTGTTTTCATCAGCTGGATCTGATTAT
>CM053745.1:2839428-2863612 GCA_028658305.1 Pachyuromys duprasi | reverse complement strand
ACTACCAGATACAGTTTCTAAAACTGCTTACCAACATGGCATTTAGCAAAAGAGCATTGGCATTATGCTTTGTGTACGTATTTTCCACAAATGTCAAAATTTGTAGAGTGTGGCTGAACAATATGCAATCTTTTGTTACCTAAAGGTGCTGTAGTGAAAAAGCCAACTGTCTTTCAATATGGCACTTAGTTGGGAATTTTAAAATTTTTACTTTAAGTACATTAAAATTGCTCAAATTATTGAAGTGATGCACAGTAGTTTACAAAGGGAATTATCAGCTTGTACTGTCCACCACAAGTGATTGAGAACTGACATTTAATTTTCATAATGTTCAAGAATTCTAACATACATATTTAACATATTCTTTTGCATAAAGTCAAAGAAAGGAAATAATAGCTTATACAAGTGCAATGGCTGTAAATGATGCTAAATATAGTTTATGCAATTAAGGGCTTACACACAGTATATGTTAGCTTCTTTTTTTTTTACTTTATTTGTAAAAAGGAATGTTAATTGCTTCTGGATGTGAATCATGGATATTTTCTGTTGTTAATATTGAGTGCCATAATTTTAATAAAGAAAAAATATATAAAATCATTTTGATGGGTTATTTTTGTAAATTTTTGTTTTGAGATTCTTTTTATTTTGTGTGTCTGGGTGTTGTGCCTGCTGTGTCTGTGTAGCACTTGTATGCAGTGTCCCCAGAGGAGGGCATCAGATCCTCTGGAACTGGAGCTATAAATGCCTGTTAGCCACCGTGTGGATGCTGGAAACTGAACCTGGGTTCTTTTTTAGAGATGTCAGTACTCTTGATTGCTGAGCCTCCTCTTTAGCCCTCACATTATTTCTTGAGAAATACAGTCTATTGGAAACCAAGCTTAGTTTCTCCATGGTAAGAGTTGTGGTGTGCATGTGTGCATGTTCATAGTGAGCTTTGGGATAGCGTTGTCCTGTATGCTTTATGTCAGGATGCAGGTTTTATTGTGGTTAACTGATTTAAAGTACACAATGTATGCAGCCTTTCGAGGTGTTCACTGACTTACTTAAGAGCATGCTTCAGCTCTATATGGAACAGAATTAGTTGATCCATCTGTTGGGGTGGGTCTAGAAATAATTGCCATCTCTGGCATCTCCTGGAAGTTCTTGTGTCTCACAATAGCACTTTTTGAGGCTGGTTCACATCTATGTCCTAACTTATGGGAAACGTTTTTTCCCTCGGGCACCAGACATCTGGAGTTAGGTGACTGAAGGCTGATCACTCAGTTGTAGTGTTACCCGACTCCACTTTGCTTAAAAACTACATGCTATTTTGATGCTCACATTTGGCAGTTAGAACTTTCAATACTAAAAATTACACAGAAAACTCTGTCTGGTCTACTTAGGTAGTTGATCTGGGTGAAAACAAACCACAGACAGTGGGGCCACAATCCCTTACATGAAGCTTTGGATCCAGATGTGTTTCAGATGTTCCCTTCAGGGAACTAATCTGAGATCATGTTAAGTTTTTGTTTAATTTTTAGATTGATTTATTTATAATTTATTTTACTATTTTATGTGTATGGGTGTCTTACTTGCTTGTATGTTTGTGCATCATGTATATGTGTGGAGTGTCCATGGAAGCCAGAAGAATCAGATCCCATAAAACTGGAGTTATTGGTGGTGATGAGCCACCATGTGGGTACTGGGAATTGAACTGGGGCCCTCTGGAAGAGCAACCAGGACTCCTAACTGCTGGGCCCTCTCTCTCAGCCTGTGAGATTATGTATGTTTTTAATGAAACATCTTTGTTGGGTTGGCAATACCCTGCATTCCTCTGCAGTAACCCTGTGGATGTCTAAAATTAGCTTGACTACAAAATTTTTATAAATCCTGTTGCAGAACCGAGATCAGGTTTCATCACTAACTTGACAGCAGCAGCAATTGTGTTTGAAAAGGTTCCCCTCCCCCCGGGTATTTTTAGAGTTTGAAATTGAAAATAAAGAATTTCTTCCCTGAGTGAGTTTGTATATTTTATTTTCTTAAGCTTTTTTAAACTTACTTGCTTATTTTTTAAAATGATAATGGAAACAAGGTGCTCCTGAGTAGCTCTCATTTAAGATGGGATAGGATTAATGCCTTCACTGGGGAGGGGAGAGGGCATCCAGCAAGAATAGGCATCCTGGCGGAAACAGGTAAGCCTGCTCTCTACAGCCAGTACAGTGGGTGGACCAGAAGGATGTTGAGCCCAAGAATTATTCCAGGAAAATGTTTACAGCAGTGGGAAGCTGCTCACAATTGACTCGGGGATGGGTGATGTTTACTTCATCAACGCTACTGGTGAGCTGTCCTCTTTAACTGTCTTACACAATCCCATGGTACCTCTGTAGTCCTGGTAGAAATTGGCAGTCATGGCAGGTTTTAGTTATCATGTGTCAGTCACAACCAGTAGTGTGTATGCGAGGAGACTCGCTGCCTCATAGTGCCTGGTAGCTGGGCAGAAGAGTTCACGGGCACACCTAAAGGCTGGAAAGGTTGAGTAGAAGCTGAGGCACATTCTGCAGATGGAATTTCTCAACACTTTGATTTTTTGTTGTTTTGTTTTTTGAGACGGGGTTTCTCTGTGTAGCCTTGGCTGACCTGGACTCACTTTGTAGACCAGGCTGGCTTCAAACTCACAGAGATCCACCTGTCTCTGCCTCCCAGAGTGCTGGGATTATAAACAACACTCTGATTTCTAAACTTTTGCCCCTTGTCTTAATAGATATGACTTAAGGTGTTATGCTTCATTTGTTTGAAAAAAATTGTGTTAGTCAGGGTTCGCCAAGGAACAGAACTGTTAGCATGAACTAATATATGTGACCCGAGCAATCGTCTCGCCAGCAAGAATGCACGCGGACACCAGGATCCTTCTGCAGCAAGCATTTATTGCGATGGAAAGAGGAAGACCCTGAGCACAGGAATGGTGCTGCTTATATACACCCTAAGGCGGCATGCGGCCTACTGATTGGCTGCTTACTCATTACCTCATAAGACGCCCCGGGCTGGGCCAAGACTTGGCGCGCTTTTGCCCTTGTGCGTGAGTAATATTACTTATTTTCCAGGGTCAGAGCCGGATGTCAGCGCCATCTCGTAATGGCGTTTTTGCCCGAGCACGCCCAAGCGGCTCTCCACAAATATAGACCTCTATATTATTATCTATATTATCAGAGTGGCTTATAGGCTATGGTTCAAGCAGTTCAACAATGATTGTCTCCTGAGGGAAAGGCCAGTGATCCAATATTTGTTCAGTCCACGAGAATGGATGTCTTAGTAGCCCCAATCTAGTCCCAGGGAAGTCCTAGAGAGCTGCCAGTTTTCAGTCCACACTGGAGTACGGAAGAAGTAGGTTCTCCAAAGAAGAAGTTTCTAACAAGAGCGAAGGACCAGATCAAGGCAGAGGAGCATTCTACTGAGAGTGAGGGTAAGAAGACAGAAAGCACTAGCTTCCTCTGTGGCCTCTTGTGTGGGCTACCCCCAGAAGATGTGGCCCAGGTTTAGGGTGGGCCTTCCATTAGTAATTCAAACAAGATTCTCCCATGCTGCCCCCAGCTGCTTGGGCTTTTTATACTTCCAAATGTAATGAAGTTGACAACCAAGATTAGCCACCACACAGACACCCCCCCCCCAGCATACTGAAGGTGTCCCCTGTTTTAGGTCTGGGGATATGGTGAGGACATTTGAGCCTGACTGTCAGACTAGAGCCTGGTATGACTTACCTAGCAACTTGATAAAACTAATCTGCATATTTTCTAAAGCCGGATTAGTTAACTTTCATTTAAAGGTTATGAGTGTGAATAAGGAATTGTGAAATAAGGTTCAGAAAATACCCTTTCCTATCTGCTCTGAATATAAAGCCATAGCCTCTAAGAGGCCAGAAATGAAGTGTGTTCTACTCTGTTACTAGTGTGCTTTTCATACACAATGCTCACACTATTTACATTGTTAATTGTAAATACTTAATCCAAAGTTCATTTGTGTTCTAAGCTGTCAGTGTGGATGGTAAAATCTGAAACATCTAGGGGGTGGCTGAGGCCAGCCTAGAGCCACCGTTATTATTTTTTTTAATTTATTTATTTTTATCTCAATCACAGGTTAGGTACTTTGAATCCCAGGCATAGCCCCCTCCCCCATTCCCTCCTACCCTCCCACTCCCTCCCTCATCTCCCTCTTCCCCGCCCCCTCCAAGTCCACCAACAGGGGAGGACCTCCTTCCCTTCCATCCAACCCCAGCTTATCCTGTCTCCCCAGGGCTGGCTGCAAAGTCCTCGTTATTTTAAATCAGGGAAGGGACAACTCCCGCACAAAACCGACAATACTGAAAACCACACTGGAGGCCTTCTGCTCTCAGTTGCTATTCCCCAACACAGCTGATGGGTGGACTGAGGGAGGGCTCAGCCAGTGTGTCTCTGCCCTATCATAAGCCCTTGGCAGCCTTCAAAAAATGGTGTGTGACTGTCTTGATCAGTCTTAATGCTCTGTCTTAATGTTCTGTCACTATAAAGAGACAACCCATGACCAACTCTTATAAAGGAAAGCATTTAATTGGAGCTTGCTTATGGTTTCAGAGGTTTAATTCATTGTCATCATGACAGGAAGCATGTCTGCACATAGGCAGGCATGGAGCTGTAGAAGTAGCTGAGAGTTCTACATCCAGATTCAGCAGGAAGAGAACCACTGGGCCTGGCTTTAGCTTTTGAAACCCCAAAGCCCAACGCCAGGGGCACACTTCCTCCAACAAGACCACACCTCCTAATCCCTCTCAGGAACTACCACTCCCCAATGACCAAGCAGTCAAATACATGAACCTGTGGGGGCCATTCTCATTTAAACCACCAGTGTCCATTACACAGGGTGCTTTGGGAGGTGGAGCCTGCATTCTGCGTGTTCATTGGGCTAGAAAACCAGTCAGTGTCTGTGCAGCCCTCTCTGTGTTGCTATACATAACACATGTGCCTTGTCTTCTAGGCTCAGCTGGCTCTGCCCTCGTATGCTGCTGTTCTTGCTGGTTGTCTCATGATACTGGCATCTCCAAAACTCTGGGGCCTCCACTGCAATTGGACTGCAGCTTCACCAATAGCCTCTGATACGTTCTGATACGTTCTGTTCAGGGACCCTGACCCTGCCACATGGTGCTGAACCCCAACTTCTCTCTAGGAGTCTTTTAATACTGGAACCTCTACTGCAGCTGGTTCCTCCCGCATTAATCACTAATTTTTAAAAATGCCCTAAAGGCTTTCCTGTGTTACATTTTTCTTTAATTTTTGAGACTATAACATAAATTCAGCATTTTCTCCCCTCCCTTTTCTCCCTATAAACTCTTACATATAGCTCTTCTTTCTTTCTTTCAAACTCATGTTTTCTTTTAGTCTCATAGCAAATTCCCTGATCTTTGGCTCTTACAATCTTTCTGCCCCCAGCCAATGTTATGGAGAGATTTTCTCAACTGTGACTTTTCTAAGATAATGCTATCTTGGGTCAAGTTGAACAAACAAACCCATGACTGAGTATTTGTCATTATAAGCCTTGCTAGGTATATTCTAGAATGTGAGAAAATTTTAAATTACATGTATATATCATTTTATATGAGGGTCCCATCTATTGGTTCTAACAAAGGATAAATTGGTTATCACTCTGGAGAATGTATTCTGCACACAGCATCTTCCAAGATGAGTGGATAAAATCAAGCACAAAAAGTTAAACATTTTATTTATACCTTCTAATCTTTTTCTCTTCGAGAAAGAAAGAGAGAGAGAACACGCACAACTGCATGTTCATTTGCCTGTAGAGGCTCAAGGTTTTCATGTCAGGAATCTTCCTTGCTTGCTCTCCTACTGTATTCCTCGCTGGTAGGACTGGTCTCGCTAGCCAGCTTGCTGTGGTATTCCGCCTCTGCCTTCCAAGGCTGGGTAGGTGGCTCTGTCCGTCTGTCATTCCCTGGGCTCTGGAATCTGGACCCCAGTCTTCTGACCCTATCTTCTACTCTCCCTCTTTTTCTTCGACATCACTTTACCACTGGAGCCGCTATAGGCTTATGTAAGAACAAAGTTTACTTATAAATGTTCAGTGATCCTGTGTTAGGTCACGTGGGCTTGAAGACATTAGTTAGGCACACACGTGGGACAGCAGAGTAAATAATGACAAAAGAGCTGACTGACTGAGACATATGACAAGAGACGTGTCACAGAAATCAGATAAAAAAATCAAGATTTAATCAAATGGAAAATGCCCACCCCCTGTGATTCAGGAGCACTGTGCACGCAAGTGTTTGCTCCCAACTTCATAGGAAACACTGTGTTTTTATTTTGCTGTTTCCTGTGTGGTGTGTGCTAGTACTTAAAAGTGGGTTTGGAGGAGAACATTAGATAAACACCTGACTAAAACGGCATCAAAGACTTCACTTTCCTTTTTTCCTCCTGGCTCTGAGATGAGGAGGCACATTTGACTTGTGTTAGTGTTACAGATGTGTGGTGGGGGCTGCAGCACTCCAGGAAATCACAGCAGCTGTGCCAGCTGTCTTGAGAGGCACACGTCATCAGGTGAGACTCCAGGGCTCCTGGGCCCTAGTGGACCGTGCAGTTCCTGAGAAACTGATGCACTCCCTCAGGCAGTGAAGCGGCAGTCTGCTTTGCGTGTCTCTGTGGGTCCAGGAAGCATGGAAACTTGACAGGACAATTGGTCTCACACATTAATCTTGTGTGTCCCGTACAGCCTGTAAACATTATTGTACCCTGGCAACAATCGTCCTTACTGATCCTGGCATTTGCCGTTATATTCTGTTTTTGATAAAGGTATAGAAAGTCTGATTCCTCTCAATAAAATTTCGCAGCCTCAGTCTTACTGTGGTCCCTCCAACCCAAGCCTGGTTTCATTCTTCACAGTCATGTCAGGTGATCTTGGCCCAGTAAGTAAGTGTAGCTGTTTACACAGGATGGTTGGTCTGACTCCATCTTAAGCTATCTAAGATCCTTCCAAAACTGTTCAAAACAAGCAAGCAACTTCCATCACCTTTTTAAAATGATGGGCATTAAAAAAGAGTTTTAAACTTTTAAAATTATATGTTTTTGGATGCATCTGTGGGGGGGGGTATGAGCATGTAAGTGCAGGTGCTGGGGGGGGGCAGGTGTCAGGCATCCCTGGACCTACAGTGAACCACATTACATGGGAACCAAACTTGGCCCTCTGCAAGAGGAGTGTGTGCCCTTAACCACTGAGCCATTTCTCAGGATCCATGATGGGCATTCTCACTGTGAGTGAACAGCCTCCACAGAAATCTAGGAATGTACTGTGTTCTATTTTTATCAACTTAGGCAACAACAGGCACGGTGTGCACTCACACACTGCACGGCTGCTTCCATGCGGCTTCACCCTTTCTCCCCTGTCTGTGGAAAGCAGCTCTAGGCCTGGCAGGGAGAGTCTCAACACTTCCTTTGGTCCTGGGAGAAGAAAGCCTTTGGGCTGGGGTTAAGTATATCAGAGTTCTCCAAGGGAAATAGCCATACCAACTTAGGATCACATTTTGAGCTAATCTCAGAAGTTGCCCGGTACCTTGTGGCTTATGACCGACTGGTCTGAGCCTTTGTCACAAATAATTTGAGGAAAATTAATACCTACCTCTCAAGAGTGGTGAGCATTGAAGAAAGTAAGACACTTTTAAACTCTGGTCTGAAATAAAAATGTCATTTTTTTATTGCTCATTGGTATGTATATAAAAAGCATGACTAAGTTTGTGTAATTTCTTCCCTTAACTACATTCTGAACATCATATCAACCTCAAATTCCCTTCAGACTGTGGAGATCTCTTGGTGAAGCCTGGCACACTGCATGCAGCTGAACGGAGCGCTTGGGGTTTAATGTAAAGGAAGGGCTGTGCACAGTTGGGGCATTTTAGAATCCACCAGCCAACCGCGCATGGGTGAGGAGACAGATGTCCGCCAGGGAGCAGTTCAGCATGATGTGGAGGCAAGGTAGAAAGATGAGAGTACAGTGAATAAGTTGCTGACATTTCTTTGTGTCATTCTGAAAGCTGGTAGTTTGGGCCCAACAGTTTCGTTGGCCCATTCCCCCTGCGTGCATCTGAATGCTTTAGAGGTGAGCCTGCCAGCGCCCATCAAGCTGCAGGGCACATGAAGGCTGAGGTCACAGCTCTCGGCTCCGAGACAGCATAGGCGCGCTACGGAAGAGCAGTGGTCAGAGACAGATGTGGCTGTGTTCCTCGCAGGTGGTGGCCTCTCCAGCCATAGACAGGTACAGCTTCCCGTCAGGACACACACAAATCTCATAGAATCCATGAGAGCTGCCAGAGGGACCCTGTGTCCCCTGCTTCAACTGGAGCAAACCCACAGTTTCAGCATCAAGCACCACCTGTTAGGAAGACAGTGAGACATAAGGAACGAGCTGCACCAAGAAAAATTCACATTCCCAGCATATTCCGGAAAAGGTAGTCTCCTCCCATCAAAAATGAGCTGGGTACCTGCCAGTATTTGCATCCTATCAGAAGGGCCTGCTTCTTTTAACTCTGAGTTTTGTTCAGGCTGACTATCCTTCTCCAGGGTGGAGAGGGGCCATATTTTCCTTTACATCCTAGCTGGGCAAACCGGCCCAGTGTTTTACAGTTAGCTCAGTGAACCAGATTGCTTTCAGTCTGTGTTGCTTCCTTCCTTTTTAAAAAGTCTTTTGAAGTTATGTGACAAAAATAACAGACTTGTTATGCCAATTCACACTAGTGATGATCTGCGCTGAGTTCGTGCTAAGTTGTCCTCTCCCCTTTAGGACAACATACAGTGCACAGAAGCGGATTCAACTTTACTTTTATCTGTGGATCTCAGACTTCATCCTGACTTAATTTATGCTTTGGTTTTTTTTTTGTTTGTTTGTTTGTTTTGTTTTTTAGGAGAGACAATTGAGTTCACCTGATTAGCTGTCAACTATTTCCCTAAACTCTTCCTTTTATTTGGAACCCCTCTGTCTTCTAAGTGCTGAATGCAGTAGACCAGAGGACTAAACCAGTGCACGCATCTAGGAAACCACCAGGTTTGGCTAATTAGGAAGAGCCCTTGATGAGGCAGGGAAACCGGTCTACTAAGGACCTTGACGATAGTTGCCTTGAGCAGTTTGCCCCCTCCTCCCAACACTGTTAAAAGGAAGCGGATGCTTTGTAGGCCGGCATAATGTCTTCATTGTCAGACAGTTTAGAGCTCTCTTTAATCCCCCTAGCTCTCACCCATGCATTCCCATCCCCTAATGAGCTGTCAGAACATTGCTAGCTGCAGGACAGACAGCTTGCTCTATGTGGCCTCGCACAGCAACAGGGCGGAAGCAATCCAGTGGGCACAGGGCAGAGCCAGGGCATCTTTGAGTGCTTGCTTTTCCCTGTTAAGTCAGCCACTCTGCTCTATCCTGCCTTGTGGTTAATAGATTAGTTGTGTCCACTTGTTTCCTTCCTTCCATTGACAGCCCACAGTGTTTTGCTGTTCACCATGTTAGGCAGGAGTCCAGACATCTGTCCTCCCTTTTTTCAGCTTCTCGTCATGGGGAATCCCAACTGGAATTGTAGTTCCCATTGTGTGCTACATGCAAAAATGCTGCGTGATTCACAGATGGAAATATGACCATTTAAAAGTTGAAGCTCCGTCCAGAGTGTGGTAGTACTGTCTCCACAGTGAGACTACAGAACCCTTGATCTCTAGCTTTGACCTTGCCAGCTCTGGATCTCCTAAGTTCCTGAGCTTCAGTTTGCAGAGGATGTTCATGTCTTCGCTGTAGGCGACCATTGGCTGGATTCTGTCCCCAGACCTGGAGTGTCTTCCTATGACTTTCTTTTGGGTATCATCATGCACCCTAACTGCATTTTCCTACTCGTGTGAAATGAACATCACTTCAAAATGTTACACTACTGTCTCAAGACAAGATTAAACAAATATTTCCCTCATTTGTTTAGTGAGGAGACAGGCACAGAGAGCCAGCAAACCTTCCAGCATTCGCATATATATTTGAAGAATAGGACTGATAACTCACAGGGACCAGGCTTCCCGACTTGCAATGCCCGGGACCCTGCTCTCCTTGCACTGTGCTTTACAAGTAGTTTCTGCTAACTGTCACCATGCAAGCCTGGGGCAGAGCTGGGGAGGGAGCATGTAACCATGCACCCCCACTGTGCTAGTGACAGAACTACACACACACACACACACACACACAGGAGGATCATAAGTACACACTGTTACACCCACACTCCAAAATGTTACTATGATGGGGCTGTTTAAAAAGAATTTGTGAACCAATGACTTATTTGAACACAGAAGCAAGGTCCCAGTCTGTGCAATTTGCACGTTATGACTGCAATCAGCTTATGCTCCAACCTGTTGCCTTCCTGTAGACTGTAGCCTAGAGCGCCTGGTTTCCCTACTGACTGAGCCTAAGCTTTCACTTTCTATTAATAAAAAAAAGTTGTACAAGTCATGGTGTAGGGTGTGTCTGTTATACCGTCTTTCTGGACTTGAGTCCTAGAAAGGAACCTTACTGTAGCTGACCTTTGAAGAAAATTGTTTTTCCTTGTTCATTGTATTTTGCACTAAATTCTGTGTAAGCAAGCATAGGGCTCTGGGCAACAACAGAGGACAGCTGTTATTTACACACAACCCCAGTAATAGCCAAGCCGGGAAACACAGAGTCACTAGGAAATGGAAAACTTGATGTTGTCTGCTTGTCCCTGAAGTCTGCAGTGCTTTTCCACAACTGAGAACATGTGCCTTGGTGATGCAGATGCCAGTATAAGGAAGTGAGCCGATGGCAGGATTTAATATAACTCTCTGTGTCCTTTTCCAGTGTTTAAGTGTGTTTGGCCTTTCATCATGTCTCATTATAGACAGTGGAAGGCTAACATACTGATGTGCTTGTGGATGCAGTGCTCTGGAGCCTCACCAGCGCATACAACCCCATCCTTAGCTCACCACTCCATCGCTGCTCTGCAAGATGATGTCCATTTGAGAGAGGGTCTCCATTTTCCCAGCACGAGATTTAATGTGAACTCCCCTTGGGGCATCCATGCTTAGACTCCGCGTTGGGGATTCTAACCTGAAATGAGGGAAGGAAATGTTGAAAGGCATCCTTGAGATGGGCACAGCAGCCAAGAAGCTTCAGAGCCCAAACTGCTCAGAAGACTGAGGTAGAAGGATGACTCTAGGGGAGTGGTTCTGGGCCAGTGAGGCTCAACAGACTGAAGGGAGAAATTGAGTCACCATACCAGGCCTTTAGCACATGGCTTAATGTAGAATTGTAACTAACAAGGGATGCAGAGTCTTTAAGAAGCTTGATGTCACTCATGAATATTGACATTCCCTGCACTCGGAGATCCAGAAATGAGCATTCTAGTTTGCCTTCTATTGCTGTGATTAAACTGTAACCAAAAGCAACTTGGGGAAGAAAGTGATCATCTCTACTCACACCTTACAGCCCATCACTGAGGGACGACAGGGCAAGAACTAAAGCAGAGCCTGTGGAGAAATGCTATTCACTGGCTTGCTTTCTGTTGTTTGCCCAGCCTGATTTCTTACATAATTCAGGGCCATCCACCCAGGGGTGGCATGCTCACAGTGGGCTGGGTCTTCCCACATCAGTCATCAATCAAGAAAATGCCCCACAGAAATGTCAACAGTCTTACCAGAGTGTCCCTTGTCCCAGGTGCCTCTACTCTGTCAAGCTGACAATAACTAACCAAGACAGTAGCACAGAAATGAGCATCTCACTAGTGACAGCAACAGAAACAAAACTGAGTAAGCCAACAGGTTTGTGTTTAAGTCTGAGAGGAATACGTTTTAAAGTGGTAGCATTCACTTTAAAGTGAATCTCTAAAATGTCTATCTTATTTCAAGATGATTTTAATGAAATATTTTATAAGATATTAAATAAGTTTATGCCTTAAGAAGATATTCTTCATTGTCAGTGATAATAATTGTTTAATATTGATTTTATGAGCTTTTATGAAATTAATGAACATTATTATAATTCAATGATCATCACTATTGATTTTTGTTACAAATGTCTTTAGATGGATAGAATGTTGAGATAGTACTGAAAGGTTAGTTTGGCCAAGAAACTAGGATTGTCCATGCTTTACCGTATATAACACAAATGGCCTCTAGCTCAATTTTGATAGAATCCTTATGCCCGTCTGAAACTTCGTGATCTATCTTTACTGTCTGCATTTCTGTAGTGCTCTGAACATCTACCAGAACCACCCACTGCACCCTGTGTGCTGCATTTTTAGGGTTCACTAGCTTGTAGGAACATTTATTTTCCACATTAACTAACTGGTTCCAAAGGTCTACAACCCAGTGGTTAGGATACCACAGCAATGACCTCATGTGGTGGTACAGATTTTCTGTGTTACTTTTTTTTCTCTCTGTGATAAAAAAATTCTAAGAAGCAACTTAAAAGAGGAAGGATTTATTTTGGCTGATGGTTTAAGGAGGTACAGTCCATTGTGATTGGGACAGCAAGCACTCTGTGACACTGGAGGCTTGAGATAGGTTGCTCACATCTTGGTAGGTCAGGAAGCGAAGGGGATTTGGGTCAGAAACTGGTTATAACCCACATGCCCCACTGTGTTCCCTACAACTAGGCCACGCCTCCTGAGGTTTTATACCTCCCCCAAACAGTGCCATGAACTGGGGACCTACTGCCCAAATACATGAGCCTATGGGGAACATTCTACATCCTTACTATAATGGACCATTTATTTTAAAAATATTATTTGATGCTGTGCACAGTGACTCATGCCTGTAATCCCAGCATTCACAGAGGCAGATACAGGCGGATCTCCGTGAGTTTGAGGCCAGCCTGGTCTACAAAGCAAGTTTAGGACATCCAAGGCTACACAGAGAAACCCTGTCTCAAAAAGCCAAATGTATGTGTGTGTTCATATGTGTGTGTGTATATATATATGTGTGTGTATGTATATATATACGTGTATGTGTGTATATATATATATATATATATATTTGACCTTTGACATAAAAAGATATTAGTGGAATTAACAGTGGCTACATGATACCCAGCTGCCTAGAATAAATTCTGTAAGCGCAAACTTATGTACAAAACTATTCAGTCATCATGCACAAATACATCAAAGATTGAGGGCATTAGCCCAAGGGAAATAGTCACAAAAGAAGAAACATAGTATATTCCTGTTACATGAGGTACATGGAATAGTCAAGTCCACTAAAGGAGAAAGTAGTGTGGTGGATACCAGGGCTGAGGTGGGGAGGATAAAGAACTATTTAAGAATGATGTAATTTCAGTTTAAAGAGAAAAACACTCTAGACATGCACTGTGTTCAAAACATTCTAGATATATTTAATTCCAATGTACTGCACACTAAAAATGGCTAAGAGGGAAAATTATAAATGATGTGAATTTTACCATAGATAACAAAGCTTTCTAATGCTTTTGCAAATATGAATTTATCCTATACTTGCTTTTATAACATTATTTCCTCAATGAAAACTATAAACACGCACACACATACACTTGGAGTAAATTTACACTTTCAAGAATGATTATTTCAAATTTCAAAGTCTATGTGAGGCTTTGTTTTTAGGGATGGATAGTGTAACAGAAAGAGCCCCTCAGAGGGAAGAGTTTGTTCAAAAGCCTGGGGTGGGAAGGCGTAGTAGGTGTGCGAGTCTGGGAGGCTCTGGTTAAGTGTGGGAGGACAGGACTGCCAGGCATAGGCCTGCCCATGTAGGGCCCCAAACCCATCATAACCATGGCAGATGCAGAGGCAACACAGCATTTAAAATAGAATCCATTGTGTAATGTCCCTCTGGCAGGCATGTGATGAGCAGACCTCTGATGTCCTATGCAGTGGGGACGAGAGAGGAAACGCCATGAAGCCACATAAAGTTTAGAACCAACAAGGCTTTGGGTTCTCGTAAGTGATGACCAGTTAGTTACATGTTGAGAGCCCTGAAAATAAAGGCAACTAATGCAGTAAGAAGTGACACAGAGACATGGTAAGCGTCTGTCTGCAGGCACACCTCATTGTAAACTCTTTACCTAAGGTCTTGGAATGGGTCAGCTGTGACAAGGGGTGTCTCCACTGAGTGTTCAAAGAGAGCTCCTTCTGGCCCTAAAAAAAAGAAGAAGAAGAAGTAGTAGTAGAAGCCCAGAGATGTATCAGAACAAAAGTACAAGAGGTGGCATCAGCCAAATTAAATAGCCAATCCAGCCAGGAGGCTGAGCACCCCTAATCCCAGAATCCAGAGGTTTTGAGAATTAGCTTACCCATCCAGAGTGGAAAGTTACAGCACTGACTTCCTATGAAGGGCCGCAGTCACAAGGCAAGCTCCCGAAATCCATTGTAACCTTCACGCTACAGAAGAAGTGAAGTCTCATCCCTCGCCTGTCTAGCTATGCATGCACAAGCAGATATTTCAAAATCTGAAATGCCTGGAACCTCACACACTTTGGGTGCCAAGCATTTTGGCTAAGGGACGCTGAGCCTGTAGTCTGTGTGCCTTTATTTTTTCTTTTCCTTTTCTTTCTTTCTTTTCTTCTTTTCTTTTTTGCCACATTTGCCTGTGGGTTCAATTTTCAGGAGAAAGTGGCACTAGGGTTTCTATATGTTTTGAGGCCATCACGATAACTTATCAGTAGAGTGTGCTATTTTCCCCCAAGCTCTTACAAACCAACAGGCTTATCTTAAAACTAGAGAATGATATTAATCATCAAAAGGGAAAAGGAAATAACTCACACTGACATTGTATTCTTCTGTAAGTACTTCAGTAATACTAAGTTTTGTGTGTGTGTGTGTGTGTGTGTGTGTGTGTAACAGCCGTGTCTTATGCCATTTGTTTCTATAGCCCAGCAGAACATATTTAAAGAATTCTAAACATGTGAAATACCGCCCTTGTGTTTCTGGAATGAGCATATCTCCCTCCGTCCACTTGATCACAGGCAAGAACGTGTAGAGATATATGGAGCAGAGGACATGCTGTTTGTCATATCCTACGTTTAGCTATTGTTGGAGACCAGAGTTTGCATTTTTAAATCTGCATGCTGTAGAGCTTCATTACCTAAATAACAAGCAGTGCTGGCTGGAAAGCCATGCTGTGGTTAAAGCACAGCTACTTATCAAGCTTGGGGCAGCAGGACAGACTATAGCCCTGGCACTTAGTGCAAACCTTGCACTAAATCATCATTTATTCAAGTAAAGCAGCAGGGCAAAAGGGGCAGAGTACACAAGAATGAATGTTCCAGGCAGAGGTCCCCAGGGCAACAGTAATCCATTGTTCAGGTTATATTTAAAGTATTTCTTGGGCTGGAGAGATGGCTCAGTGGTTAAGAGCACTGGCTGCTCTTTCAGAGGTCCTGAGTTCAGTTCCCAGCAACCACATGGTAGCTCACAACCATCTATAATGAGATCTGCTGCCCTCTTCTGGTATATATGTAATAAATAAAATAAATCTAAAAAAAAAAAAAAGTATTTCTTACCTTGAGTTTTGTGGCAAATGCAGAGATTTAAGAGCAGTGCTTTAACTGTGTGCACCCAATGTGATTTGTCCCGGCCTTTTGCCTGGCCTAGGTTCTGCCTGGCCAAAGCTCAGCTCCTGTCTAGGTCGGACTCACGCCTAGACTTCACCCATGGCTAGGACCCATCCCATGTTTAGGACCCACACCTGCCTGGACCTCACCTCTAACCAGACTCCACCCACGGTTTAGGCTACACCCCATGCCTAGGGCACACCCCTGCCTACACCACACCCATCCCTAGGCCACACCTGGGTGCCAATTGCTGTCCTATTTGTTTTCTATTGTTTCGATAAACACAAAGACCAAAAGCAACAAGAGAGGAAAGGGTTTATTTTAGCTTCCAGTTCCAGGTCTACCACTGATATCCAACTAGGAGCTGGTCAGAAATGCATTCTTACATCCTATACCAAACCTACTTGTTTGTGGCTTAGATGGCAACTACCCTCCCAGGCACATGTGTGTCATTGCTAAATCTCTAGCTGTTGGCACTATTTGGTGAAGGCATGGAACCTTTAGGAGGCGGCCTAGCTGCGGGAGGTGGGTTGCTAGGGGCAGGCCTTGAGGCCCATTCCTCTTAGCATTTTTGTTTTGAGCTCTTTCTGTTTCCTGAAGTTCTAAAATGTGCAAAGCTGGGCTGGACCATCAGCTCGCTCAGTCAGAGTAAGCAGGGTCAGCCTCCATGCCTTCTCCCCCACAGGAGACTGTGTGTCCTGAACTGTGAGCCAAAACAAGCCTTCCCCTACCCCCGCAAGTTGCTTCTGGCAGATGCTTTGTCACAGAGACAAGAAAAGGAACCAATACATTACTAAGCCAGAAAGTCTAGGGACAAATATAAAAGACATAGACATAACAAGCCCTAGCGATGGCCCTGATGCAGCAGGTAACTTACACTGCAGCTGCTCCTCAGTTTCCTCTTCTGTCTCGCTTACAATGCTATAATCTGAAAGGAGTCCTGGGCTAGGGAACCGTTCATTCTCTGTAATGCATGGCTGGGTTTGATGGAATCCAAGGTTCTGTTTATACTCTTTTCTCTGCTATTTACAGTTGAACGCCCTCCAGTGCAGTGATACTTTCCAGGAGCTAGGCTGACTCTGCACGCATTAATCTTGGTCCACCAGCAAGAGTATGTTGGTGGTACCAGCATGCTCTGACCCATCAGGAGAGAAGCCTACTGACAACTTACTTGCAGCTAGTACAGAAATGGCATCCAGGTCAAGAAAGCCAATGTTTCCAATACAGGTGGCCCTGAACTTATAATGGTGCTATGTTCCAGTAACCACGTCATACAATGATAATATCCCAAGCGGAAGATACATTGAATCTACCTGAAATAGTAGCCAGGCCATGCAGCACAGCGCCACTGCAGAGTGGGGCGGCTCAGTCAAATGTGACCCAAGGGCTGACTGGCAGGTACAGCATTGCCCACTGTTGCTGTCTAGCCATGAGGATGGGACCACATAGTGTTAGTGTGGAAAATATTCACATTTAATAATTTTAATTAGTTTCTACTAACCATGTGCCATGTCTCCATCATCACAAGGCAGACAAGTTTAACCATCACAAGTTAGAGACCCTATGTACATATGTACATTGGACCAATGGATTCTATGCCAGATACTTAGCTACTTGATCTTTTACTTATTAAGCTGTGTTTATATGTGTGTGTAGGTCTCACCAAGTAGCCCAAGTCTCAAATACTTGATCTTCTGCCTCTGCTTCCTGAGTGTTGGGACCACAGGCACATGCCCCCTCCACCACCTACTTTAATTTCTTATCATTGGCTTTCTTAGTATCATCTAGAAAGAAAGGAAGCCAGGATCCTGCTTCCTTGGCATAGGCTGCAACATCACTTTACAGTGTGCTTGGGAACAATGCATACATACATTAAACTGTGTGTTGAGACTACTTCCTGGCACCACTGTGTGCAAGAATAATGCTACTGTTGATTTTCCGATTAGTGCAGAAAAATTCTGCAAGCGGCTTAGTCACACCTGTCTGCTTGTACTTCTAGTCTTCCAGAAGCATAGCAAGCAAGCTTGCAACAGGTTCTGAACATGCTTTTCATAGAACTCTTGACACTGAAGGTGAGCCCAGCAAGGGCTCAACCAGGGCTCAACTCAAGCAGAGGAAAAGCAGTTTTTTTGGACACATGGTGTATTTATCCAAGTACCCGGCATCAAGGGGATAAACTGTGCAGAGACATGCGTAAGCTGTCAGCTACAGAGACTAGAAAAGAGATGGAGAAAGAAGGTAGGCGGAGCTCTCTGAAGAAGGCCTCGTCCTTCAGACACAAACAATGTCAAAGGCAAGGCCAGGAAGAAACGTTATCACAGCCAGCTGCTTGTCCTTAGTGGAGAGCAGAGCCCTGAACACTTAGCTGTAGCTAGCCTCCTCCACACACCTGTCACCCGCAGCCTGCCGGTGTCAACCATGATGCCCTCCTCCTCAGCGGTGAACAGTGGCTTGCCAGCTTCAGAATTGACCTGAAAACGCTGGCTCTGGACTTCTACCATTTGGGCACCTGAAAGAGCAATCAGTATGGTGTATTAGAAGTGTGGACTGTAAGCAGCACTGAGTCTGTTTTCACAACTGTTGTGTCTCCCACTACCAAACAATGCACTATGACCGGCTTCGTGTGTGCATCTGGGCCCTCACCCCTGATACCACGATAATACAGACACTTGAAAACAAATGGTTTTGGTGACAGAGGCGGTTAGGAATTAAAGCTCACCATTTGCTCATTTTTCTTTTTCTTAAGAAAACCTGGAAAGCTAGGTGTATTGGTGCACACCTGTAATCCCAGCACTCAGGGAGGCAGAGGCAGGTGGATCTCTGTGAACTTGAGGCCAGCCTGGTCTATAAAGTGAGTTCAGGACAGCCAAGGCTACACAGAGAAACCCTGTCATGAAGGAAGGAGGAGAAAGAAAGAAAGAAAGAAACAAAGAAAGAAAGAAACAAAGAAAGAAAGAAAGAAAGAAAGAAAGAGAGAGAGAAAGGTGGGAGGAAGGGAGGGAGGGAAAGAAGGAAGAAAGAAAGGCTGAAAGACAGAAAGAAAGAAAGCACCTAGTTTCACTATTTGACAGTTGTAGTGGTTTGACTCGGTGTGGTCCCTATGGACTCATGTCTTTGAGTGCTTGGGAGTGACATTCCTGGGAGGTGTGGCCTTGTTGGAGGAAGTGTGTCAATGTGGAGGTGTGCTTTGAGGTCCTCAGTTACATCACTGTATTTGCTGTGTTTTTGTTTTGTTTTGTTTCTAAAAGAATGCAACATGGCACCAGAGCTTCCTCACCTTCTTTGTAACTGCATTCTGGGGACAATGCAAAGAGAGTGGGAACATTCTTCTCTTTATTTGTGAGAGGGAAAATGAACTCATCTTGATTTTCCTCCCCACATACCCTCTTCAGCTGATCTTTTCACTTGCTACTCTTGTCTTCCTTCCAAACTTGGACATTTTGTGAAAATGTTGACAATCCTTGAGTAACAGTACATAACTGGTTTCTTGGTCCATCTGTGGCACTTTGTTGCAATGTGAAATTTCAGTTTCACGATTCTCAGAACAGCACTGAGTTTATCCCCCATTCATAATGTATGTTTCTGGAACCCTTCCTGGATTAGACTTCAATGGGAACTGATGATAGTGGTCCCTCTATGAAGGTGCTGGCCAGCCTGTTGGCAAGTTCTTGCTTCTTCACGGAAGAGTAAGACATCTCTACAGACCCAGTTTGGCACCCCACTCTGCCCCAATGCTGGTACATTCATCATCCTCTTCCTTTTTCTCAACCTCCAGAAATCCTCCTCCTGTGATGCAATGCTTAGCCTCTTCTTCATATTTGGTGTGCTTCCTCCTACAAATGCCTCAGAAGTTTTGCCTCAAAATTTGTTCTGTGGGATCTGTGTCTCTGGGATTTGGTGCTCAGGAGAGCAGGTTCCACGTTCTAGCGGGGGCCATCAGTGCCAGTGTGTTTTCCCATGGGCCAGTCTTAGAAGGCACATTTGTTATTTGTTTTGCTGCATCAGAATTCCTGACAGAAGCAACCTGAGGAAGGGTTCAGGTTCCAGGAGCTTGTGGCAGGAAAGGTGTGGGACAGGAGCAAGGGGCACTGGTCACACTGCATCAACAGGCAGGAAGCAGGGAGTAAACAGGAACTGGCGCTTGGCTGTAAAACCCCAAGTCTCATTCACCGTGACCTACTTTTTTCAATGAGCCTTCATTTCCTAATGATTTCACAACCTTCCAAAATAGGGTCACCAACATATGGGGGACATGTTTCGTTCAGACCACAACAGTGTGGTCTGTGGTCCCAGATCAAGGCCTTGCTTCCTACCGTCATGACTTTCCATGGCTTCACCACTCCCTGTCACCATAAACCTGGCAAGGTTTTCCCTGCCTTCTCCCAGGCTGCTGTCTGTCCCTCACTCCATAAGAGACTGCCTTGCAGTTTGATCCCCCAATAAACTATCTTTTCACCCAGAGTGGTCTAGTTTGGTGGTTTCACTGATTACAGTTAGCAGCTGAGGAAAAACAAAAACACTTTCAGTGAGAAACTTTTTGTTTAAACCTGTATAACTCCTGACAGTTTCTTGGAGGTGGGAATGGGAATTACATGTGCAGCAAATGACAGAGTGCCACCATTGCTGGATACAGGTAGGAGGAGGGCCAGGGCAAACACAGCTGCTGAGGGGAGCTGGTCTGGGTCCATTCTAGCTGACAGTTCTTTTAGCTCCCTGCATTTGCAACAATTCCCCTTTCGTTTATAAATATAGAAAAAAAATGTGTTGTGCTTGGGGAGCTTACCAGTGGGTAAAGTATTTGCTGTGTAAGTATAAGGCCCATGTAACTGCTGGTGGGCATGGCAGCCCTCCTGTGGTCTCAGCGCTCAGCAGGCAGAGATGAGGAATTCCAGAGCAAGCTGCCTTACTGGGATAGTCAAATCACTGAGCTCTAGGTTCAGGTCTCCATGTTTAAGGTGGAAGGTAATAGAAGAAGATGCTCAGTGTCAACCTCTGAATTCACACATAACATGTGCACACCTGAAGGTGCATGTCCTCAACACACATGTGACAACACATCCATGTATACATGCACAGCCCACACACATACAGATGCAATTTTTTTCCCTTGAGGAAAGGGGGTGAGTACGATCAAAATACATTATATTCCATTCTTCAAGAATTTAATCTTTTAAAACATGCAATTAAGAAAATTTTTTGTTGTGCACATGTTTATCTCTGTATTGATACCTAAGATTTATTTTCCATTAAATGTTTTTCACAGACTATAAAAAAAGAAAAAGTTTCCAGTTCAGAACCTCCATCTTCCCTCCTATGAAGCACAGGTACTTTACCAATATCCAAACTCCCTGATAAATTACATTAAAAAAAAAAAAACAAGTACAAGCAAATAGGTAAGCAGTTTTTGTGAGTCTGAAAAGATTCCCCTACCCCTATGTGTCATTGCATGTCCCCCGTGTGTTATTTGACAGCATGTGGGACCCAGCACAGATGTATTCGACAAATGCTCACTGTGTGAATGAGAGAAATAAAACAAACCCCCTAAACACCTGAAAACAGCAATTAAGGAAGTTTTTGAATGATGCTGAGAGGACTGCAGTGAGAATTTAGAATTTGCCTAGTTGGAGAACCCTTGGCTGGTTTTGAAAACTACAGCAAGTGGCTGAGAACCAGGGAAAGCTGAGTGTTCCATAGCAGCAGGCACTGTGGCCTGTGTGAAAATGAGGGAACAGACACTGGAAAGCAGGGAGACAGAGCAAGAGGAGGTGGGGGAGGGGAAGAGGAGGGGAGGATAAGGAGGGTGGGAAGGGAGAAGAAAAGGCGACAGTGTGGATATGCGATTGGTTCTGAGCCCTGGTCTCTGTTCTCTTGGGTCTAGCTAAATTGGCCACTGGCAGATATTATAGTCTTTTGAATATAACAAATAATCTTTTTCTTGCACTAACCTAAATAAGCCTGTATTTCCTGGAACTGAAATAGTTTTGATCAAAATATCAGGGGCTAGGGAGGTGCTCAGTGGGTAAATGGCTTGCCAGGCACTCAGTAAAGACCTGAATTCCAATCCCCAGCCAGCATCTAAATAAAAGCTGGGTGCGGCCACTCACACAGATATCCCCAGAGCTCACTGGCCAGCCAGTCTAGGTGAGCTCCAGGTTCAGTGGGAGACCTTGTCCCCAGCTGAGGAAGATAGCAGCAGTTGACCTCCGGCTGCCACACATTCACACACACACACACCTTCACACTGGCCCTCTGCCTCTTGGTGCTAACTCTTCTCTAGGAACACCATGAAGGTTGGAAAGCTCGTGTTTTATTGTTTCTAACTAAGCTTGCAATTCTTTAGACGGAACCTCCCTTTGTTCGTGAATGTGAAATCCATGAAATCCATGAGGTGCTGTGAGAATGTTGGACTCACCCACTTTGACTCTGCCTGTGACCTCCCCTTCCGAGTTGCGAGCATTGACGGTCACATTCTGAGTTGACCGCAGAAGCAGAGATGAGTCCTGGAGAGGATTTACAAAATTAGGGAAATACACTGTCATGTCTACATATATCTTATAATTACACTTTCTATATCACTACAGATACAGATCTATAGATATAGATATCACTGGGACCCTATACGTTTGCAGCAAAAACATTTAAAACCTCAGACTTATATTAATATCAGGATATAAGTATATTAATTTTTAAAAATAGATTATAACAATCCTTTGAGTTTATAATGTTTAAAAATACTGCTCTTAACATGTTAATTAGTTCTCAAGGCAAATAGATTCTACTTAGCAATTTATCTTTGCCAGGACATTCAGTCTTCGTTGTCATTGTTATCTGGGTTCAAGGCATTTCTGGGGGAATACATTGGAGAATGGTTAGATATTCTACAAGAAATACCATGATGCTTATTTTCAAAGTGTAAAGGTTTGCTCACAAAAAGCAAAAAACATGACACAAAAAGATAGGGATTGCAGGCCCCCTCAGCTGTGTGGTCTGAAGTAGATGTTCTCTCTTAGAAGGCAGTGAGGGTGGAGGGGCTAGGAGGTGGGGTGGCGGGGTGGAGAAGGTTCCTCAGTGGGTATGAGTCACAGTTCTTCAAGAGCAGGACGTCGTGGGGTGCGGTGGAGCAGCAGGGACCATAGTTAACCATGACTCACCGCACATTTCAAAAAGCCAAAAGACATCACTTTCGGTGCTTCCACAGTAAAAAAAATTATAAAATTTGGAGGAAATATGTTTGACCTAGTTTAAACATTACCCAATGTATATATGTGTTGGAACACCCCAGGGTGATTTTGAATATTTAAGTTTTGGGTAGGTGAGATGTCTCAGTAGATTTAAAAACAAAACAAACAACAAAAAAACCCAAAAAACCACCTTGCTGTGCAAGCCTGACCCCCTGATTTTGATCTCCAGATCCCATATCCCATCATGGAGAAAGAGAGTCAACTTCCAAAAGTTGTCCTCTGATCTCACACAGGCACATGCACATACATACGCACACACACACAGTAAATAAAAATTTTGAAAAGTATGTAATGTATGTTTCCTGAGTGTGTGTTTGGGAGTAGAACCACTATGACTGCAGACTCAGGTCCTCATGGCCATGAAGTAGGCTCTCCCCAGCCCACATGCCACTTTTGAGGGTGCTACATAGCCAGAGCAACAGACACAAAGGAGACGTTCTTTCAGCTCAGCACTGTAGGCCACTGTGGAGTGGCAAACTCTTCAGCTTGATGAGGTAGCTCGTTCTCTGTGATTTTATAGAAAACTGCTCCCTAAGGGTAACCAACATATTGGCTGTCACAGGTTTCTGTAGGGCACATCTGTTCTGTAATTGTATGTCCTGACTTTCGGTGTCACATTGTGAGCCTTTAACAGGTGGTTGGCTATCCTGACTTTCTAGTGGTACTCTGTTTTCTCAACGCACTCTGGAAATGACAGCCTGATAAAATACAACTGAAAGTTATTAATTTTAGAGCGTTCTGTTTGCTATGGTCTATTTCCAGGTCCTACTATCTACTGTCTCCCCCAAATACAGTGAGGGATCAACCGGCATGACTTGGGAAAGTCGGGAGAATAAGATCTTGTATTTCAGTTTATTCATGCCTGACTTTCTAACAAAAACTTGTGCTCATTTCCAGCAGTGTCCTTAACATTTCCAAGTGCCACCGAGGTTAATGTATGTGCTGGAAAAAGCTCAAATCTGACTCATGTATGAATCAGCTTGTGTTAAAGGCCATCTGCATGCTCCGTCTGCCAGCAAGATTCCTAGAAATACTACAACACAGCCATGGGCAAAACTTCCCCTACACTCTGCCTTCTCTGTTTGTGTCAATACTGACTGTGACTCTTGAAGGACTCTAATAGGCCCAAGCTTGGCAAACATGGCTCCAGCAGGCCTTGCCCCTCTCCCCATCCCCTCTGCTTTGCTAAAAGTTAGAATGCATTCCTAAAGCTAGCCACCAAGGTCTATTCCCTTCTTTAGCTGCTTCCTTCCATCGAGTTCCAGCTATCAAAGAATTGAGTCCAGCAACCAAAAATCCTCTTTGGCTCACCTAGTTAACATACCCAATCAAAACAAACCTAGTGGGGAGTCGAGGGATGGACGGGGGGGGGGGGGGGGGGGGGG
>CM053745.1:2821198-2839328 GCA_028658305.1 Pachyuromys duprasi | reverse complement strand
TGGGGTGTCTTATGACATACCAGTCCTTTCAATTCTCATTCTGCTGCTGGTAGGAGACCCTGAAGAACTTTCTGATGGCTCTTTGGGAGTATCTTTACCTTGGTCTCTGTGATCCTTCTTTTTATTTATGGTGAATCTCAGTCTCTAATGCAGAATGTCTCTGTGACAGGGATTCATCCCGAGCTCCTCGGAGTGCTCTGAGTCAAGGCTGTTTAAGCTGCTTGCACCAATGGAGGGACAGTCAGTTGTTCTGGGTAAAGATTTTTATATTTATGGTTGTGAGCCTCGCCTTTAACGGCTGAGCCATCTCTCCAGCCCCTGGGTAAAGATTTTTAATCCTAAATTATACTATTTTTTATAGAATAAATTGCTGAGGATACTGAACTCAGAGCAGAAGAATTTAAGAATAAAATCTTTATAGCATGCATAGTAAAGTAAGGTAAGGTCTACTGCCCAATAGCACATTGTGAGACAGAACATACCATAAATGTGTGGACACATGTACTTGTTAAAAATCCCCTCTGAACAACAGAATTTCTGTGCTTAAGTGTTACTTATTTTTCACAGGTTATGTGAAATACAATCTTCTTACCGCTCGGGAGCGTATTTCCTTGGCATACAGAGGAAACAGAAATTCCGATTCCCCTTCCAGGCGAAGACCGTCTGCTGTAACATGCAAGTGACCCATTCCTATCTGTTAAAAAAGAGAGAGAGATATGAAATTGTCCATTTTAAAAATTTTTTTCACTTCTCTTTGGTTAACTAAACCTATACATTGCATCCCCATATATTCCTTCCATTTCTCTGTGTTTCTTCCAAATGTCTAATTTTAAACTTTAGTTGTTTATATTCAGTATTCGTTTCAAAAAAACCCTTTTGTAAGTACAAAAGTCTACTTGGGAGATACATATAAGATTTAACAAATTATTTTATAATGAACAGCTAAAACTCCATGACCATCTCACTATTACTTTTTTCATTTTATTTTAAAGATATTGATTGATTGACTGACTGATTGATTGATTGCATGCAGGGTCATATGTGTCACAGTGTCTGTGCAGAGATCAGAGGATAATTTGCAGGAGTTGGTTCTCTCCTTTGGTTATCTGGGTCGTGGGAATAGAACTCAGATTGTCAGGCTTGGCAGCAAGTCCCTTTGCCTACTGAGCATCCTTCTGTGTGGGGAGCAGAGGAAACTGCCAAGTTTCTTCAGGAATGCTCTAGGAACAGCAATGAAAGGCCAACTGGAGAACCCCTTACATCAGTGGTTCTCAACCTTTCTAATGCTGTGACCCTTTAATACAGCTCCTCATGTTGTTGTGACCCCCAACCATAAAATTTTTTCATTGCTACTTCGTAACTGTAATTTTGCTACTGTTAGGAATCTTAATGTAAAGATCTGATATGCAGGATATCTAATATGTGACCACCTAAGGGATCATTACCCACAGGTTGAGAATCACCAACTTACACTAATCCCTACAACAGGGGTCAAACTCCTTACAACAAGGGCCAAACCCACCTAGAATAGTCCTTTTCATGAATTCAAAACCAAGTGATTTGAAGCCTTGATTGTACCTGAAGACTTCTCCGTGGTGCATTTATAAGGTAATAGAAGGAATGTTGGCCAATATCTTTCACCATCTTCCATTGGTTGAAGCAAACCATAGGCCCACCCACACTCAAGGGTAGGGCTACAGGAAATGTAACCCAGAGAGGGGACATCATGGAGACATCTTAGAATTCTGCCAAGTAGGTTATTAAAAAGCAAATAAAGGTATTTAAAAGTGAAGGTTTGTAACAGTGTAAAGGCATTTAGTGGCTAATATACTAATCGTCTAATTGTTTTTATAATGCAGTGCAGATGTGGAGAAAGGGGAACCCTCCTCCACTGCTGGTGGGAATGTAAACTTGTGCAACCACTCTGGAAATCAATCTGGCACTTCCTCAGACAACTAGGAATAGTGCTTCCTCAAGATCCAGCTATACCACTCCTAGGCATATATCCAAAAGAGGCTCAAGTACACAATAAGGACATTTGCTCAACCATGTTTGTAGCAGCTTTATTTGTAATAGCCAGAAGCTGGAAACAACCCAGATGTCCCTCAACTGAGGAATGGATACAGAAATTATGGTACATCTACACAATGGAATATTACTCAGCAATTAAAAAAAAACAAGGATATCATGAAATTTGCAGGTAAGTGGTGGGAACTGGAAAGGATCATCCTGAGTGAGCTATCCCAGAGGCAGAAAGCCACACATGGTTAATATTCACTCATATAGACATATACTATAGGATAAACCTACTAAAATCTGTACACCTAAAGAAACTAATCAAGAGGGAGGACTCTTGCTAAAATGCCCAATCTCTATCCAGAAGGGCAAAAGGAATGGACATCGGAAGAAGGAGAGGGCAGGGAATGGGTCAGGAGCCGGCCATGGAGGGCCTCAAAAGGGCTCTGCCCTGCAGACTATCGAAGCAGATGCTGAGACTTATGGCCAACACTTGGGCAGAGTGCAGGGAATCTTATGAGGGGAATGGGAAATAGTGAGATCTGGAGAGGACAGAAACTCCACAAGGAGAGCAACAGAACCAAGTGGTCTGAGCACAGGGGTTTTTCCTGAGACTGATAGTCCAACCAGATACCATTCATGGAAGTAGCCTAGAACCCCTGCACAGGTGTGGCCCATGACAGTTCAGTGTCCAAGTGGGTTCCATAGTAATGGGAACAGGGACTGTCTCTGACATAAACTGATTGGCCTGCTTTTTGATCACCATTCCCTGAGGGGGGAGCAGCCTTGTTGGGCCTCAGAGGAAGACAATGCAGCCACTCCTGATGGACGGAGATCAGAGGAAAGGAAAGGAGGACCTTCCCTATTGGTGGTCTTGGGGAGGGACATGGTTGCAGAGGGGGGAGGAAGGGAACTACAGGGGTATATAAGGTGAATAAAGTTTAATTAATAAAGAATTTAATAAAAAAGAAAAGTAAATGAAAAAATTAAGAAAACACAGTTAAAAAAAACATAAGCAAAGTATATGGACATAAAATCATCCAGGAGGGACCACAGAATCATTTGTTTTGTCAAGTGCCCTAGAAAAGAAGGAAGTTGTGGTAATTTGGATGAGTCACCCCAACAGGCTCAGGAAGTTGAATCCCCGGTCCCCAGTAGGTAGCACTGTTTGGGAAGGTCTAGGAGATGCAGCTTTGTTGTTGGGAGTGTGTCACTGGGGTGGGCTCCAAGAGTGTATAGTATTGCCTTTCACTTCAGATTCACTCTCTGTTTTGTGTTTGCTATTGAAGACGTGAGCTTTTGGCTTCCTGCTTTGACCACTATGCCTTCCTGATGCTGTCCATCCCCACCATGTTTGTGGGGTCTTAGACACCTGCATCTGTAAGCCCAGATAAACTTTTCTTCCATCACAGCAACAGAAAAGTAACTAAGGCAGAAGCAAAGAGCATAGAAATAAACTCAAGCTTTCCTGCTGAGCTGTCCAACCGTTCTGTTTTGTTGAGAGTTTTGATTTTTTGCTGCATCTCCTGTTAACTGCCACATTCTAGAACATGTCATCATAATTTTTATGGCTATTGTGAAGGGTCCCAGACCCTCTGAGAAGCTCCAGTCACATTAACATAGAAGAGGTAAGGACAGTGGGTTGATAGTTGGCATTACTACACTGATCAAAGCAAAAGAGAGTCCCTTTGCTAATTTGCTTTAGTCGTGGTGCTTTATTACAGCAATAGAAAAGTAGCTAATACATGATCAGCTGTCCAGCCTTCATGAAAAAATGCTGGGCCTTGGTACCCAATCCTATCATGCTGCTGCACAAATATTATTATAGATCCTAACCTAGAAATCATATTCCATATTGTCTAATGTTAATACATTCATATTAATACACATATTAATATTAATGTTTATACACATAATTTATAATAATTTCTAATAACAAAAATAATAATATACTGTAGCAAATAAAATTATGGTACTTTATACTAAATATATTCAATGCTTTTGAGCTATAATTTAATGTTATGAGTATTGTACCAGAATGTGTAGAAATAGAAATGTTTATTATGTGAAGAGAGTAATGATAGCTATTGGCTTAAGCCATGGCAGGACAGAAACAAGGGCACAGAAAATGTAGGCTCACTGAGTGCATTTCATGCTTGAACCTCATAAAATTTCTAATAACAAAAAAAATAATATACTGTAGCAAATAAAATTATGGTACTTTATACTAAATATATTCAATGCTTTTGAGCTATAATTTAATGTTATGACTATTGTACCAGAATGTGTAGAAATAGAAATGTTTATTATGTGAAGAGAGTAATGATAGCTATTGGCTTAAGCCATGGCAGGACAGAAAACAAGGGCACAGAAAATGTAGGCTCACTGAGTGCATTTCATGCTTGAACCTCATACTATAGCTATCATTCTTGGAAAGAGCACTCATCACACCCTCAGCTGCCTGGGAAAAGCATACTGACTAGACTGTGGTGTTCCTTGCAGTAGTATTTTTATCTCACTAGATGTATCTTGCCAAATGAATGTATTCTGCATTAAAGGAGAACCCCCATCGCAAATGCACAACACCAGGGCTTCTTGGGACATTCCTTAATGGTAGAGTACTTGCCTAACATGCAAAAGGTCATGTGTTCATTTCCCAGCACCACAAAATGTACACAAAATATCAAGGCAAATAAGGTTGTGCAATTATTTTTAACATGTGGGAATGTTTAGAATAAATTCTTTGAGACTGCTGGCATCTTATTTTCGAAATCTGTTGTGGATATTTAAGTGTTTGCACACATATTTGCGTGCATCAAAACAGTGTTTAAAACACACAAATATTTCATTGCTCTGGCTTGGACATGGTTTAAGTGCGTCCCTCCATGGTAGTGGTTCTCAATCTGTGGGTCATGATCCCCTGGGTGTCAAATGATCCTTTCACATGGGTCACCTAAGACCATTAGAAATATTAGATATATACAATATGATTCATAACACTAACAAAATGACAGTTATGAAGCAGCAATGAAAACAATTTTATGGTTGGGGTTGCCACAACATGCATTAAAGGGGGCAGCCTCAGCAAGTTGGGAACCACTGCTTCACTCCCGTGTGGGTGGCCAGGCCATTGAGGATGGCGGCTCTGTGGAGGGTGTGGGTTTTTCAGAGGTGGGTCCTCCTGGAAGGTCCTTGGGTCAATGGCAACTTCTACTTGGAAGAGCCTGAGATATTTGTTTGGGGGCGCTAGTTAGTTCACATGGAGGGTTGTGATAAAGGTCACAGCTGCTCCCCACTCGCTCTGGCTGGTATGAATCCTCCTACCACATGCAATCTTGCATTACCACCAGGCACACCTCCGAAATTGTGAGCGAACAAAGCTCTCCGTTTTTTAGCTCTAAGTGGGACATCTCTATAAACCTTCCCAAAGGGCTTGGTGGACATCAGGGAGGAGGAGGAGGAATGTAGGAGCTGGAGGATGGGAGGCGAACGCACAGCAGCTGGGACTGCTTGCTCGGAGCAAGGCAGCCAAAATTCTGTCATAGACAGGTAAATGGTCTCTGGGGCCGCACCCCTCATTGTGGAGCTATGACAGTAGATAACAGCGGGGGAGAGAGAGTCACGCTTCTTACAGGCTGTGACTGCCGTCGGGAGATTTTCATGCTCCAGCGGATGGCCCCGCATCCCCTCACATATGGGCAGCACTGATTAGATTTAGTGGGTTATTTAAAAAAAAAATGACATAAAATTGAAAGTTGGATCTGTTAAGAGAGAGATGGGGAGAACTGGAGGGGGAGTAAATAGAATAATATTTTCATGTATACACGCATAAAATTATCAAGAATAAAGAAAAGAATTCAACAAAAAAAAATAAATGAAAAGCAAAAATGCCTCTTTAAAAACAAATACCTGCCTCACATATTTCATTACGGTAATTTAATTAAAGAAGAGTGGGTATGCAAATGCTAAACATACAGCACTGAGGACATTAGGGGAAAAATGTGATTTATATACTTCTATAGTCTGTATTCTACAAATGACCACTAAGATGTCTTAAACCAATCAACCACAAATTCAAGATTAGAATTTTTCTACCATATAGAGATAATGACTAATGAAAAGTACAACATGATAAAGAGCAAAAAGTCTCTATATCTCTATAGCTATATCTCTATAGCTTACAGTGAGTCAGAGAAAGCAAAAAATGATGCCATTTAGCTACTGAAAACCCTGATACAGTCAGGAAGCTTCTGTCTACACACGGTTAAGGCAATAATCCGGCAAACACATGAGGAGCATGCTCAGAAAACGGTGACACTCACTGGAGAAAACCACATCACTTTTAGAATCCAGATTGTGAGAGCGAGGTTCACAATGAGGGTTGTGAGCAAGAGAAGGACGAACAGGTAGAGGCAGCGCTTCCTCCAGCCGTAAATGCCGATCTTGTAGACGGGCTGGCTCTCAGGCCTCTCGAGGTGGAAGCCCTCAGCAACTGTGGTGTACTGTTCTCGAACCATCTTCTCGGGGAGGGGAGGAGGCAGAGGGACAGGAGAGGGGGAGGAGAGAGAATTTAGTTGTCAACACTGATTTATTATGAGTCTAGAAAACAATTTTACCCTAGACCTAACCAGAAGCTGGGTATGGTGTGCACACCTCTAATCCCAGATGCCAGAGAGGGTAAGGAGGGCAGGAGATGGAATACTTATTTGCAAGACGGCTTTGCTTAAATAGCAAATAGAGAGCTGCGAATCAAAGAAATGCAGCAAATCTGATGTTCATGTAAAAACACTGATGATTTATATCTAATGCGCAAGTTATGAAAACACTGATATTTAGGGCCAGGCAGTAGTGGCTCCACGCTTTAATCCCGGCACTTGGTAGGCAGAGGCAGGATCTCTGTGAGCTGGAGCAAGTTCCAGGGCAGCCAGGGAGGCACGGGGAACAACGCTCGCCCCCACCCCAAAGAGCTGGTTTTGTTTGTTGTTTGTACTGACACCAAATACCTATGGAAAAGGAAGCCAGGAGTTCAGATCATGTCTCTCAGATGCTTATTCTAGTCGGTGTGGGCAGAAGGGCAGTTCCCCAGGGCTTTGAGGTCATGCAATGTGGAATTCATGCTGGCACGAAATTGTACCGACCTGAAAACACACAGCACTATTTATAACCTGTACAACAGTAATGGAAGGAGTGACCAGTCCAGAACTTCATACCTATACTCAATGACACGGAAATAATTCTGCATTACATATATATATATATACATATATATATATGTATGTATGTATGTATACTGAACAAATTTAATTTTATAACCTAGTTTTAAATGACTTATGTTAGCATTAAAAATTACACTTCCTGCTCACTATCCTTCAAAATATATTTATGTTATATTTAATTATTATTGACTTTAAACGCATCACTGAAATCTAAATATCAGGGGCTTTTTCGCTTTTGTTTTCTTTTGATTTTTGGTTTGTTTGCTTGTTTGGGGTTTTTTGTTTGTTTGTTTGTTTTTGGGTTTGGGTTTTTGAAACAGGATTTCTCTCTGTAACCCTGGGTGTCCTGGAACTCACTCTGTAGACCAGGCTGGCCTTGAACTCACAGAGTTCTACCTGCCTTTGCTTCCCAAGTGCTGGCATTAAAGGCATGCACCACCACTACCTGGAGCTAAATATCAGTATTTTTATAACTTGTACATTAGATAGAAATCATTAATTTTTTAATATAAATATCAGATTTACTACATTTTTAAATTCATAGCTCTCATTTGCTATTTAAGCAAAACAATCTTAAAGATGAGTATTCCATCTTACACATTCTTTGATTCTTCTTTTAAGGAACTATTTATTTTATGTGTACGAGGGTCTTGCCTCAATGTGTACTCAGTGCCCACAGAGGCCAAACAAGGGTGTTGGACCTTCTAGAACTGGAGTTACAGATGCTTGTGAGCCACCATGTGGGTGCTGGGAGGTGAGCTCACTCAAATTCTCCGGGAGAACAGTGACCACTGAGCCTTTGCTCCCATCTCCTCTTTGATTCTTATTATACAGGCTAACGACTGAGTGAACTGTCCATTCTGTCTTCTTAAATAAAGGCTGGTCAACGACATTCTGTATTTCAAACTAGCCCTTACCTACAGGTCTGCTCTAAATAAGATACTTTCAGGAGTTGGGCCAATGTGACTAACAAATGAGCCATGTTCCAAAGGAGTTAATAAGATATGCTTTTAAAAGGGAGCCAGGTATAGGGCTGTACACTTACGATCCGACCAACTAGCACCTCAGACAGCAGGGACTTTAGTTCAAGGTCACATTGAGCTATATGTCCAGATTTTCTTTTTTAAATTTAATTTATTTATTTTTTCATTTATTACAATTTATTCTCTTTGTATCCCAGCTGTAGCCCCTTCCCTCATCCCCTCCCCATCCTACCCTCCCTCTCTTTTGTCCTCCCATGCCCCTCCCCCAGTCCACTGACAGAAGAGGTCCTCCTCCCCTTCCCTCTGACCCTAGCCTATCAGGTCTCATCAGGACTGGCTGCATTGTCTTCCTCTGTGGCCTGGCAAGGCTGCTCTCCCCTCAGGGGAGATGATCAAAGAGCCAGCCACTGAGTTTATGTCAGAGACAGCTCCTGTTCCCATTACTAGGGTACCCCCTTGGACACTGACCTGCTATGGGCTACATCTAAGCAGGGGTTCTAGGTTATCTCCATGAATGGTACTTGGTTGGAATATCAGTCTCAGAAAAGACCCTAGTGCCCAGATTTTTTGGTTCTGTTGCTCTCCTTGTGGAGCTTCTGTCCCCTCCAGGTCTTTTATCTCCCCCTTCTTTCATAAGATTCCCTGCACTCTGCCCAATGTTTGGCTATGAGTCTCAGCATCTGCTTTGATACCCTATTGGGTAGAGTCTTTCAGAGGCCCTCTGTGGTAGGCTCCTGTCCTGTTTCCTATTTTCTCCTTCTTCTGATGTCTATCCCATTTGACTTTCTGAATGAAGATTGATCATCTTACCCAGGGTCTTCCTTCTTACTTCGCTTCTTTAGGTGTTCAGATTTTAGTATGTTTATCTTATATGTCTAATATCCACTTATAAATGAGTATATACCATGTGTGTCTTTCTGCTTTTGGGATACCTCACTCAGGATGATCTTTTCTAGTTCCCACCATTTGCCTGCAAATGTCATGATTTCTTTGTTTTTAATTGCTGAATAATATTTCATTGTGTAAATGTACTATAATTTCTGTATCCATTCCTCAATTGAGGTACATCTAGGTTGTTTCCAGATTCCGGGTATTAGGAATAAAGCTGCTATGAACATGGTTGAGCAGATGTCCTTGTTGTGTACTTGAGCATCTTTTGGATATATGCCTAGGAGCGGTACAGCTGGATCTTGAGGTAGTACTATTCCTAATTGTCTGCGAAAGTGTCAGATTGATTTCCAAAGTGGTTGTACAAATTTACACTCTCACCAGCAATGGAGGAGGGTTCCTCTTTCTCCACATTCTCTCCAGTATGTGTTGTGGCCAGACTTTCAAACAAACAAAATGCCAAAACTTTGCATGGCTTGCGGGGGGTAGGGTGGAAGACATGTTAAAAAAACTTAGATTCTTGAAAACTTACAAATTCAGTTATAACTAAGAACTCAAAAGGTGAGTTATGTCATTTACAATTACAGAGTTTATTGGATCTCACATATCTGACAGATCATACTAGCTGTGTACTGGTATCTTAGTTTGGGTTTCTATTCCTGTGAAGAGCCACCAGGACCATGGCAACTCTGAGAAAGGAGAACATTTAACTGGGGTTGGTTTACAGTTTCAGAGGGTTAGTCCATTGTTATCATGGCAGCAAGAATGCAGGCAGATATGTGGCTGGAGAAAGACCTGAGAGTTCTATATCCAGATCCACAACAGCAAGACCAGAGAGAGAGAATCGCTGGGCCTGGCTTGAGCATCTGAGACCTAAAAGTCCAACCCCTACTGATACAGTTTCTCCAAAAAGACCACACCTACTCCAGCAAGGCCATGCCTCCTAATAGTGCCACTCTCTATGGGCCTATGGGGGCCATTTTTATTCAAATACCTATAACTTATAAGTCTATTTTGCTCGTTAATCAGTGACACAAACAAGGGTCATCTGGGAAGAAAGAAGTTCAATTGAGGAAATGCCTTCATCAGATTGGTCTGTAGGCAAGTCTGTGGGGGCATTTTCTTTCTTTTTTAATTAAATTTTTATGTTTTTAATATTAACTATAGTTTATTTACTTTGTATCCCAGCAGCCCCCTCCCTCATTTTCTCCCAATCCCACCTGCCCTCCCTCTTCTCCTCCCTGCCCCTCTCTAAGTCCACTGATAGGGGAGGTCCTCCTCCCCTTCCATCAGATCCTAGCTTATCAGGTCTTTTCAGGACTGGCTACAATGCCCTCCTCTGTGGCCTAGCAAGGCTGATCCTCCCTTGGGGGTGGGGAGAGGTCAAAGAGCTAGCCGTTGAGTTCATGTCGGAAACAGGCCCTGTCCTCTAACTAGGGAACCCACTTGGATACTGAGCTGTAAATGGGCTATATCTGGGCAGGGGTTCTAGGTTATATCCATTCATGGTCCTTAGTTGGAGAAACAGTCTCAGAAAAGACCCCTGGCCCCAGATATATTTGGTCCTTGTGGAGCTCCTGTCCTCACAGACCTTGAGAGAAAAATTCTCAACTTCATATGGAGGAATAAGAAACCCAGAATTTCCAGAATGATTTTGTACAATAACAGTCCATCTGGTGGCATCTCCATCCCTGATCTCAAGCTGTACTACAGAGCAATAGTAATAAAAACTGCATGGTATTGGCATTGAAACAGAAAGGAGGATCAATGGAACCGAATAGAAGACCCAGAAATAAATCCACACACCTATGAATACTTGATTTTTTACAAAGAAGGCAAAACCATTCAATGGAAAAAAGACAGCATCTTTAACAAATGGTGCTGGTCCAACTGGATGTCTGCATGCAGAAAAATGAAAATAGATCCATATTTATCACCCTGCACAAAACTAAAGTCCAAGTGGATCAAAGACCTCGGCATTTTCTTGTTGGAAGGCTTAGCTCACTGTGAGCAGGCCGCCTCTGGCCTGGAGAGTGAGCCAGTACCCAGAATTTTCCCATGGCTTCATTTATTGTCTCCATGTTCCTGCTTTGACTTCCCTCAGTGATGGTCTGTGGGAAGGACCTCTATGCCAAATAAACATTTGTGTGTTCATTCGACAGCAGTGAAGAGTGTCTTAGTACTTTTCTATTGCTATGAGAACACACCATGACCGCAACTTATAGAAGAAAAAGTTTATTTGGGGCTTACAGTTTCAGAAGTTTAGAGTCCTTGACCATGATGGCTGGGAGCAGGCCCGCAGCCATGGCCCTGAGGGCAGTAACTGAGACCCCACCACTTGGGGAGGGGGGGGAGAGACAGACAGAAAGACATGCAGAATGAGAGAGACAGAAAGACAGACACTGAGAGAAAAAGACTGGGAATAGGCCAGGCTTCCGAAACCTCAAAGACCCCCCCACCCCCCACCCCCAGTGACAAGCCTCCTTAGCTTTGGTTCACCAACTGTGGACCAAGCATTCAATTATATGGGCCATTGGGGCCATTCTCATTCAGACCACCACAGAGGGCAAACTAGGACAAGCTGGAAATAAAATTTGTATATTGGAAGGTAGCTCTCAGAAAACACCACAGAAGATGCAGGCCAGGGAGGCCAGAAGAAAGACACCCAGGCACCTGCTGTGAGCTCTACAGCTACAGACAAATGTGTGATGGAGAGATGGGAAAGATGGAGTATGTGGTGGAGAGATGGAAGAGAAAGCAAAACCAAGAGATTCATATACTGTGGAGAAAGGTAGACTGTAGCCATGTCTGGGTTCTGCTGTGGCTGCGGTCTGATGCTGGTGGCCTGAGTTATCGCCAATGGCCAAGCAGATGTCTGTGGTCTGGGCTGCCACTGGAGACCATGTGGATACCTGAGGGCCATGCTGCCAAGGGGGGACATGCTAATATGGGTGGCCTGTGCTGCCACCAGAGGCCATGGGGACATCTGGGCTCCGGCTGCTGCCACGGGCCACTTCTCCCTGACCCTGACTGCTCCATCCACACAAGACTGAAGTGTGAATGTATATTACAAGTGTGACTCCTGCCTTGGAGCAGCTGCCGTGTTCTCTGCATGGATTTACAGGACTGAGCTATAAATATACATGCACATGTGCATATATGTAGTCCTTTCCATAGTGAAATGAATAATATGACCACATTTTCATCATTGTCCCAAATTCATGACCACATTTCAATGACCAAATAGTTTGGGATAAGCATCAGATGGGACCAAGAAGGCTGTAACTGGCTGCAGCGGGAGTAACAAAATGCTACGAGCAGCTGCTGAGGGCTTAGACCCGACCCGCCTGCACCAGGCAACAGTGGGAGCCTGCTATGCACTGCTGACTTCTGTCATGTGACAGGGAATGCCTACAGTTTTTGGATTTGTTTTCTGGGTCATTGTAGAGGGTGCTTAATTTTCCCGTATCACGGGGTAGCGGGCACTTTCTATGTTCTTCTCTGTGCTATCCTGGGAATCTGAATGTGGTGGTTGAAAGACCCAATGCCTTCATGGTTCTTTCTGTGGATGCAAGCTAGATGCCTACAGTTTCCTTCTGTGTCATATCATAGTAGGCACCTGCTGTTTTCTTCCTAATATGTCACAGGAGATTCCCAGTGTTTTCTTCCACATCATGTGATAGTCAGGGCCTACCTTTTTCTGTGAATGTCTACTGTATGTGACACTTGGCCATCTACTGTTCTCTTGCCTGCACTATGAAGATTCTACCTCTGTTCCCTGTGTTTGTGGTCCTGCTATCAGCCACGTGAACCCATTTCCAGGATCACTGTTGTGTAGCACAGTGTGATCAATTGGGATATATTTCCAGTCTAGACATAGAGACTATAACTGGGAAGGCATGATATCTAAGCAAGCCACTATGTCTCCAATATTCCAAAATAAATGCAGATGCCCAAAGAGAAACCAGTGGATCACCTACCCTCTGCACACACTGATCATACTTCTCATTAAAGGAAGTCAGGGCAGGAGCTCAAGCAGGAGCCTGGAGGCAGACACTCAGAGGCCATGGTGGAAAGCTGATTACTGGCTTGTTCCTCATGGCTTGTTTGGTCTGCATTTTTATACCACCCAGGACCACCATCCCAGACATGGCACCATCCACAGTGAGCTGAGCCCTTCCACACAAGCCATCAATAAAGAAAATGTCATCTCCCTCAGTCATTCCCACATGCTAATGCACTAGAGGCAATTCCTCAACTGGGGTGTCTTCTTCTTAGGTGACTCTAGTTTGTCATGTAAACAAAAGCTACATTCACTATTCAAACCTATAATGGTATCATCATAGCTATTAGAATGGCTATTTTAAAAAAGACAATGTTGGTGAAAGTGTGGAGAAAAATGTAGCTCTTTCATAGTATTGGTGGAATGCGAATTAGCACAGACATTACACACTTTAAAATATGGGGTTTCCTCAGAAAGTTAAAAACAGAACATCCATGATCCCGCAATTCTGTTACAGGCTTAGCCATAGCCGTGGGAACTGAGATCTGTGTGCTGAAAAGACGTGAGAATCCTGCATCTACTGAGCAGTAGCGACAAAAGCTGAAATACAGAATCCACAGACAGTGTGCCGCTTTTGATGAGTGGGCAAAGAAAATGCAGTGCACACTAAAACGACGGAATGTTCTTCCGCCTCAAAAAGGACAAAATCCTGTTGCCTGTGACAGCACAGACAATATTGGGCATTGCAACATTAAGTGAGATAAGCCATGCACAGAAAGCCAAGCACCACATGACTTCACTTGTGTAGAATATAAAGAACTGGGCATGGTTGTGCACCCTTCAATCCCAGCACTCAGGAGGCAGAGCTGGGCAGATCTCTGAGTTTGAGACCAGCCAGGTCTACATAGTGAGTTCTAGGAAAGCAAAGCTTCATAGTCTCAAAACAAATGTTTCATAGAAGTTGAGAGTGGAATGTTGGTTTCCAGAGGTTGCAAAGGTCAAGGTAGGGAGGGATGGAGTGAGGTTGATCAATCAGATGCTAGGTTATATTTAGGAGAGATAACGTCTTGTTGTCTGCCTCATAGTAGGCTAAAAATAATCTTCATTGTCAAGTTGACTGGATTCAGAATGGCCTAGGAGATACACCTTTGCATGAGAGTATTTCTAGAGAAGTTTAACTGGGAAAATATCCACTCTGAAGGTAGGTGGTAGCATCGCATGAACTTGGATCTTGGACCGAATAAAGGGTGAGGGACCAACCAAGCACCAGCGTCATTTCTTACCTTCCCTAATTTGTGACTGCAAGTATAATGGTTGACCAGCTGTCCCTGTTCCTGCAGCTATGCCTTCTCCACAATGATGAACTACCTTGCTTCAATCCATGAGCTAAAATAAACTTTTTCTTTCTTGGGTTGCCTTTGGTCTGATATTTTGTCATAGCAACAAGCAAGTTATTACCTGTAGTTTTAAAAGATGCATCATATGTTTCAAAAATAACCAAAAGCTAGAATTTGGAGTATTATCCCTACAAAGAAGTAATAAATATTTAAGATAATAGATATGCTAATTGCCCTGAGTTTATATATAAACATATTAAAATATTATACCCTATTCTGTAACTGTGTGCAATGAGTTAATCAGAAGAAAAAGACTTTGCAATGCCAGTTTACTGAAGTTATTTATTTTTTATGTGCATTTGTGTTTTGCCTGCATGTGTGTCAATGTGCACCAGTCATCCTAAAGTCCAGCTCCCTTAGATGTTTTGAGGGAGATTAAGAGAAATCTGGCATGCTTTATAAAGCCACAAATAACTGTCTTGTCCTTGCACACCTTGGTCCCCAGAACCCCAACTGGGGTGATGAGGCTATGAAGAAAGGGCAGGCACATGGACCCAGAAAAGTTGGTATTGGGTGCTCTGGGCTCTCTGATGGAGAAGCCACAGCATCCCAGAAGTCCAGTGTATTTATTCTTTACAGTTGAACAGAGGACTGGGTTATTGCATACAGTTGAACACTGAGGTGGGCTTGTGACAAATAGAAAAACAAGCCATTATACTCAGTTGAAAAGGGAGTCAGGTTTAGCTATTCTCAATAGGAACAGTCAGCGGCAGACAGAGAAAGCTTTGGTGGGTTTTCTTTACACTGTATCAACACCCACACAGAGTCTACTGGAACAAAAGTAGCCTAGCCCTGGAGAGGCCTTCCCATTTCCCATGGGTTTAAGGCATTGGGGCTAGACCCTTATCAAACAAAACTCATTCACTCAGGACTTTACTCATCCCCATCTTCCACCCCCACCTTCACCCCCTCTGTCCTCCCAACCAGCATCTGTATAGCTCTATCCTTCTCTGGCCCAATGACAAGGCCCTATAGTTCTGTGGTTCCACCTTTGTCATTTCTTCCCCTGTAGATGCCTTTTGATTTTGTCATTATTGTGATATAGAGAAGTTTCTGAGAAAGTCTGAACAGGAATGGTTTGTACTTTGTTAGGAGTTTAGTTTAATAAATTGAGTATATTTGTATATAATCTGTCTGCCTGCCTGCCTGTCTACATATCTCTCTCTCTCTCTCTCTCTCTCTCTCTCTCTCTCTATCTATCTATCTATCTATCTATCTATCTATCTATCATCTATCTATCTATCTATCTATCTCTAGTTTCAAACATAGAACAAAAGGCTGAGATGTTTATTTAAAATATCAAAGTGGCCTGGCTGCTGGGTTCTCCCAGCATCCCTCAGTCCCTACCTATTACAGGATATGGCTGGCATGCCCTGCCCTCTACCCTGAACTCTCCAGCTCAGGGCTGGGCTGCCCTTCCCTGAGGAGCTCTTCCAACATAATCCAGACATTTTGGTTGCCCACCCCTTGCACCTGTGGCCTCCTGGCTGCAATACCTGGTTTCCCTCTCTCCCCTCTCCCTTCTCCTCCCTCTCTCCCAAGTGGTTCAGGTCATGAGACCACTCTGGACTCTTCCAGATGTGTCTGCCTCTGGCTATGTTTTCCCTTTTCTCTAGAGTAAACTTACATACTTGTGCCATACATAGAAGCAGTCATATCTTTTCTTTTTTATTTCTTTTTTTCATTCGCTATCATCATCTAGCTCTTTGTGAACCTGGGACTTCACACAGACTAGGTACATACCGTATCACAGAACTCTATCTCAATATTGTTTTCAGTATTTAACTGCCATCTTTCTTATGCTCACATGGGTACTTGGACTTGGCAGTCTTCTGAATCAAAGATCTAAACAGTCCGAGACACTACTTCCCTTTGGTCATTTTAGAACCCTCAAAATTAACCCAGTAGTTTTGAAATTTCCAAAGTGAACCTGCTTGTATCTAGATATTTCCAAGAAAAGTCCACTGTTTGTAGTTCCTGTGAACCCAGACTCACCCAATCAAGGGGGCAGGTCTTTCAGCCAGTCCAATTGTTCTTTCCCTGGCCTTTCTTCATTCCTTTAAAAGTAGCTCAGATTTTCCAATCTCCACATGGTAACGTAGTAACACAAAGAAACAGCCCCAATTTGAGCAGTCAAAAGCAACAGTTCCTTTTTACAGTTACCCCACAGGATGGTTTTTTGTCTGTGCACACTGCTTTTCTCCAGATCTTGGGAGGGAAACAGTCCAAGAACAGTTTGGAGAGCTGGCTTGACAGCTTGCTCTTGTGTTGTTTATTCTCAGTTTCCAAAACACCTTGACTTCTGTTCTCATTTTCATCTATTAGTGTTTCTAAGAAAACCACCCAGAAAGTCTGAACCATCAGACAGTCTATCGGTAAGGTCTGAGTGGAGCAGAAGGTGATTTTAAAGAGTATACCTTCTCTGATTAATTGTCAGAGTCAACATCCCATAATACAGTCACACGGTCATGACAAGTATGCAGATATCAGCAACACAACCATGCAACATGCACAGAAGTCGCTGGGACATGTTACACAGATAAAATGAGAGGGGAACTGGATTTTGTTAATAACTAAAATATAATTGAGATGATTTATTCAGCATTATTTTAGCTTATTAACCATTATACCATCAGTGAAGAAAAAAAGAAGCCTTGAACATGTCTGATTCATAAGTTACATACTAATTATGTGAAATCCAAGTGCAAACTGATTGCTTACCTTGGTGACTCATAAACCACACTGATGAATTGATTCCCGATGAGGGCCCAAGCTCTGTGGAAGTGGAAACATTTAAGCTCCCATTTTGTTGTGGGTGAGACAGACACTGAGCACACTGAGTGAGTTCACTGTCTCCTCCACCTCCACCCCCACCGGCTGCCTTGGCTCAGGTTTCTGCCCCTCCTGAAGCAACAGGCGAATCTAAATTTACCCGGTGACTTCAATCGCTCAGTCTCTCTTAAAACTGGGAACCAATTCCAGCCTGAACCCTCGGGTGTGCCAAGCACAAACCAGAGCTGAACAGAATCCCAACCACATGCACCCCGACATGCAAACCCCGCACCGCTTTCTGAGACACTGAGGGTGTCTTTGGTAAACTCTAACCGCAATCCTCACCACAATCACTTAGAATTCGCACACAGTGCTCAGAACTTGGGGCTCACTGCTTTATGGTTTCCCTTTTCTTACCCAGAGACAGGAAACTATCCAATAACAGCCTGTCTTTGGAAAACACTTTCCTTAAGCCCCGTTGTAAGAAACTTTATTATTTTGAGGAGAAGAAACTTGCATCATGGTTACCACAAGAATCAGAAGGTACATAAACTTTACATATTAAAGAGCTGACAGCTATTTTCAAGGAAGGTAATATATCAGTTTAACAAATTATGTGGCTGTAACCATCTGATGCTTAAGGGTCTTTATTTAAACAATTATTAGACAATTTAATTTTTATCAGGCCTAAGTGTATCAACTTTTTGAATCATTAATCTTTGAAGTTATTGCTGCCTGGCAGCATGAATTAAGATGACTAAATTTACACATGTAGAGACATATGTCTTAGTGTCAAACCGTGCATAGAAGGAACACTAGGATGCGCACGGCTAATTTTAACCTCCTCCTCGGGAG
>CM053745.1:2768164-2821098 GCA_028658305.1 Pachyuromys duprasi | reverse complement strand
TTAACCTATTGGCCAGCGCTGCCACCTTGTTCTTTCAGACTGATGGAAAACGTTTGAAAGCCCTAATTCAATATTCTGATTGAAATCTTGCACTGCCCTCCTCATTGGTGGGGAAGTTGACTTTGTTAACCGTGCACTTTGGGATGCTTGTTTCTTTACATCAGCCAAGCATTGTGTGTGTATGCTGCCTACCCACATCCTTTCATGTTACCAATGTCTGCATCCAGTGCTCCAGGTGAGAATGACTCAAAGATGTCTCTGATTTTATAGGTTAATTGAAATTATTGTAACAATATTTTTAATGTTCCAAATGTAGGTCTAGCCTAAGTCTGAAACTCACCCGTGATATTGTTTTCAGTGAATCATAGCAGTTTAAAGATAGAAGATACCTTAAAGTAACTGTAGTCTATGGTCAACTAATGTGTTCAAGGTTCCGTGATTAAAGGGGCATCAGTAGAAAGGACTAGAACGCCTGCTGGGTCTCCATGTTTATTTAGTGTTTGTTCACTCACGTATTTCGTGCATGGCTGTCGCACCTTTGTGATCTAGGCTGGTGTCATCTCCTCTTACCCATTCTTGCACTACACTGGGAGGCCTAGAGATCAACAGCTTCTATCCTGGTCCTTCTTTTTTAAGTTTTCTCAGCATGGATAACCCTGGTGAAAATCAGAAGTTTTGGTAGCGATGTCATGGGGAGGACTTAGATTCACTCACTCACCACATCAAAAAACAAACAAACAACAACAAGAAAAACCTGACACAATGGTTTCTGTCTACTCTCACCTCTTCAGGTTTTTTTTTTTTCACGTTGGTCTCTGTGATGGTTAGCTTCAATTGTCAACTTGACACAACCTAGACCTACTTGGGAAGAGAGTCTCAGTGAGGAGTTGTCCACAATGGGTTGGCCTGTGAATATGGGTATTGCCTTAATTGATTGATGTAGGAAGACCTGTTCCGCTGTGGGTGGTACTGAACCTGAACCTTATAGAGGCAGAAAAACCTTTTAGAGAAATTTAGGAGAGCCCAAGCAAGTGAGTCTATATGTATTGATTTCTCTCTTCCCTCGACTGTGGCTATACTCTGACTGGCTGCTGTAGCTTCCTGTTGCCTTGTTCTACAATAATGAACAGTAAGCTGAAATTGTTAGTAAAATAAACTCTTTATTATCTAACCGCCCCAGGACCTCTTATTAAAACAACAGGAAGGAAGTGGGGATAGTCCCCTTGGTCGTTGTCCATTCTCACCCTGGAGACTGCCTCCGTTACAACTCCACTGCTCCACACTACATTCTGCGCTTTAGATAATATCGCTGAGCAGAGACCACCCTGACTAGTGAGAAGTCAGCATGAGACCAGGTAACACTGAGGTATGCATGTGTCTCAAAGGCCGATAGCATATACTCAGGACTCTCTGAGGACTTTAAGCAAAAAAATGATGTGGGATGAACCAATCAGTCAGAAACCCTGTCACCACACTAATAGCTGTGGGAGTTTGAAGATGACCTATGCTATACAGCTGACTAATTTGTTTCTTTTTTGAAACAGAGTCTCATGTTTCCCAGGATGGCCTTGAACTTACTATGTAACGAAGATGTCCTTAAACTTCTGACCTCTGACCTCCACTTTTGAGTGCTGGGATCACTATTCTAAGCAACCATGCCTAGTTTATGGTGGGCTGAGGATCAAACTCAGGGATTTTTGTCATGCTAAGCAAACACTGTGCCATGTGAGCTATCTCTTCAGCTCAGAATTCATATTCCATCTAGAATTAGCATACCAATAATATTAGACTGGTTATTAGATTACTAAACACATATATTTTATGTTTATCATGCTACTTTGGAGGCACTCAGGAGATAAAGTTTAGGACAAATGCCTAATACCATATCAACAGAAAAGACAGTAAAAACACACATGTAATACATGAGGCATCTTTGGGATGCTGATGACACAAGACATATAAGAAAGAGTTAAGAAGGAGGAGGAAAACTTTTATTTCAGAAGAAAACATAGAACCCCTCCTGAAATTTCAACGCCTCATGACTGACCCTGAAAGAGTCATAACACTCTGACAGTTATTCCCTGAATATGTGACTTTGCATCACTCGGAGGTAACAGATGTTAGAACTCTATCATGTGACTTGATGGGCAGCAATTCTTATTTCTGGCTGGCAGTCAGAATCTCAGGAAACTCAGTGAGCATAATCATCAAAGCCAAACACACATGGCAGGTGAAGGAAGAAATTGATCAGAATGGCTCATAAACAAGAATCTAAAATGCGTGATGTCTCCTCCTCTGTCCACCCGCTTCCCCCTTCCCCTCTCTGAGCTGATTACTTACCTCACCTTTTTCATGTTTAACTCTAACCTTTACAAGACCCTTTAAGAAAGATTTGTCTATTTGTTATTTTATGTGCACGCGTGTTTTCCCGGTGTAAATGTGTGCACCACATGCACGTAGTGCCCATGGAGGCAGTGTCAGGTCCCTTAGAGTCAGAGTTACAGATGGTCGTGAGCCACCATTTGGAGGCTGGTTTTGAACATGGGTCCTCTGCTCTTAACCAATGAGTTCTCTTCTCCCCAGCCCCCACCTTAAAGGACCTTTTACTGCTGTGTATCAGTCCTAGCTTTAGGCATGTGTCCATGTAATTGATGCCCATTTTCACCCAGCAGTTATTGTCTCCTTTTAAGAGGCGCTAGGGTTCCCGTGCAGCCTGACGTGACGAATGCTGTCCTTCTCATGTCACCCCTGAGTGCTCCTCATCCCATCCCCTTAACACACTTTTTTTCTCTCGAAAGATCTTTTACCAGTGAAGTTGGGTACTAGAGGTATCTTGACCATGAAAGTGTGGTGCCCTGAGTTCATAAAGATGATGGCGGTATAAGAATGCTCTGGCATGAGAAAGGGAGAATAGTGATGGATGGCGATGGGAAACTGAAAGGAAGAACAAAGTGGTTTTAGGTCAGCAGTTCTCAACCTGTGGGTCGTGACCCCTTTGGGGTTGTGTATCAGATAGCCTGTATATTAGATATTTACACATATTTATGATTCATAACAGTAACAAAATTACTGTTATAAAGTAGCAACGAAATAATTTTATGATTGGGGGTCATGACGACATGGGAAACTGTATTAAAGGGTTGCAGCGTTCGGAAGGTTGAAAACCGCTTCTTTAGTCCCTCCTGTCTGCAAGCCCCAGTCATCAGTCCACAAACTCCACCAGCTGCATCACCTGTTCACTTCCTTCCAGACGTGTTTCTTTTCCAGCAGCCACCCACCGCTTAGCCACACATTATAGAGTTCAGCTGAGGTGTGTGATCCTCCCACAGTAAGCAAATGACCACAAGATAGAGTTCGTGTGTTTTTCAAACAGGAAAGAAACTGTGTTGGTTAGGGTTACTCTTGCTGTGACAATTCACCTTGACTGAAATCAACTTGTCCCAGTCTACAGTCAAAGGAAGTCAAGACAGGAACTCAAAGAGGGCAGGAACTAGTGCAGAATCCATGGAACAGTGCTGCTTACTCATTTGCTCCTCATAGCTTGCTCATCCTGTTTTCTTATAGAATATAGGACCATCTTGCCCAAGAGTGTCCCCATTCACAATGAGTTGGACCCTCCCACATCAATCATCAATCAAAAAAAAAAATTCCACAGTCTTGACCATGGGACAATCTACTGGGAAGAGACATTTTCTCAATTGAGTCGCCTTTCCAAAAATGACTCTGGCTGTGCCCCGCGAACATAAAACTAACCAGTACTGGGACAATTACAATGAAAGCTAAAAACCCGAAGACTCTTAATCCAGGCACACCGTATTGATGGCAGCCTAGGTTCCTGCCATAAAAGGGGACAACTTCTGATGTCAAACATTAAACTTTGTAATGGATAATCTCAACAGAAAGAGGAAGCAGTGTGGAAGGGCTCACTGTTGCACCTAGGACTAACGGTAATATAACTAAGGATCCACATCCCGAAGACTGTGTGCCTTAGGTGCTGGTATGTTCTGCATTACATAGGTCACCTATATGGCCTGGCCACCAGGACCTTGCTGGGTTCTTATTGCTGCTTACCCTCCAGTAAAACCACTATGTAAACCTAGAAGGGTGCTGAGGAACCAAAATGAACAGGTAGGGTACTCTCTGCCCTCGGAAATCTCTCTTCTAATTGAGGGAAACAGACAAAGCATATAAAAAAAATTGCATTTAAATATGAAAAGAAGGCAATTCTTCATATTGACAGCTTTAGATAGAAAGGTCACCTTTGCCTCTCCTTAAAGAAGCTTCTTTGTCCATAAAATGGAGGCTGTTACAGAAAGTCACAACCGGTCAAAATGCAGAAAACAGCTGACCACGGGTGCCCAGCTCCAACTGATAGATATGCCTAGAACGAAGTCTCTGCAGCCAAAGCTTGGTGAGCAGCACAGAAGTGGCATCAAGATTGTAAGAGCTAGAGGACCAGATTGTTTCCTGAGAGACTAGGTCTTCTGTATAGGATGGGAACCCATACAATCTTAACAGTAATGGTCCTTAAAACAAGATCTACATAACAAAAACAGTTGACATGCTGATATATATGGGGGATCTCACAGGCTCTACCCATAGATGCAGAGCTACAGTCAGTTGCTACTGAGAGATGGGGAATCATGTTTTCCATGGATGAGGTCCCTGATAAATTATCTGATCTCAAGTAGTCAGCCCTAAAACTGATGGGACCTACTCCTTTTGGGTAGCATAACTATAGCCATTTCTGTTTCAGGCCTAACAGCCAACAAGCTGAAGCCTATCTCAGCTTGTTGCTGAGATAGAAAAGAAGAAAGAAAAAAAAAAAAAGAATCATTGTACAAGGTCAGGTTGACCAAAAACTATATTTATGTTTAACATACTCCGTGACTTTGTTGTTCCCAGAAATTCCCCAAACATAAGGGCATCTGGCCCTAACCATCAATATTATTTAGACCAATAAAATTAAAGATCAGCTAAAACTGTTTGTCCAGATAGCAAAAAACTAAGTGGAGTCAGAGATGACTACCCTGTTCCACTATGTCCCCCATGTGAACTAATTGTGGTTTTCACCATTTAAATATGCAATACAGCTTCCCCTCCATCCCACACTGACCACCTCCCTGAGCTCAGAAAACAATGCTTTCATTTCAAGCTTCTGTATCTGAACATGAGCTTTCTTGACTTCCACACCAAAGGACCCCAACAAAACATACTCGTATGAACAGCACTAAATGAATTTGGCACATTATATTTATATGAGTATTATGTGTATAAATGAACAACAATGATAATTAAAGAATAAAGAGGTTGGGAATTTGAGGGGGGATACAAGAAGGGGAAGGGAAGAGGGAGCAGAAATGTTGTAAATATAGTTCTTATGTATGTAATTATAAAAAAATATAACTAAAGGCAAGAAATAAAGCTAAAATGCTATGTATCCAACTCACCCATACACAGACACACACACATACCTACGCACGGTATGGGAATTATAAGGCATACTAACAGGCAAAAGCAGAGTTTCGAAGATACAAAGTAAACATAAAAACTATACAAGGTGGGGATTCGAGGTTATTAGACTAGGAATTTAAAACACTTGTGAATGGCATGTGTGATGATTAATCTTACTTGTCACCTCAACTACATCTGGAATTAACTAAAGCTCCAGCTGCTAAGTATGCTTGTGGGGGATTTTTCTTGATTGGATCTTTTGAGGTGGGAAGACCCACCTTAAATCTGGGCCACCCATTCTGGTGGTGGCCTATGTAAAAGACACGGAAGAAGGAAGCTCTTGCTCTTTGCCTGCTTGCCCTTACACCTGCTGACAAGTTCATTCCTTGACTGGTATTAGAACCTTCTTCCAGATTCCAGCATATACTGAAGACCATATACACAGCCTCATGAACCAAACAACTATTGGATTCTTGGACATTGTGTCAGCATACAGCCAGTGTTGAAGTAGACAGATGGACCACAGCCTGTAAACTATTGTAATATTGTGTGTGTGTGTCTGTATGTGCGTGCATGCATGTGTTTTAATTCATTATATCACTTCTGTTTCTCTGGAGAGCCCTGACTGATATGTCCTGCTATGGTATGTAACAAGACAGAGAGCATGCAAGGCAAGCAATGTGAGAAGAGATGAAAACTCAAAGAAATAACAAAATAAGGAAATATTAGAGGCAAAAAAACAGATATGAAAAACGATGTAATAGACTTATATATAGATAGGGCACGGCTGAGGAATGTGTCTTTGACTTTAAATACATCTCAACAAAAATCAAAATTGACCAAGAGAGAGAGAGAAAGAAATAGAAAGACTAGAAATAGACACAAATAAACCCAGTTAGAAATTTTACAAAACAATGAAGGCAACACAATGGAGCTAATTTTGCATTTTCTGCAAATGACACTGAGACAACAGAACATCTGCATGAAAAAAAAGAATCTAGTCACAGGCTTTCTATTCTTCACAAAATTAACTCAAAATAGATCGTAAATATAACCGTAAGATGCAAAGCTAAAAAAAAACTCCTAAAAGGTAACATGGGAGAAAATCTAAATGGCCTTGAGTTTGACAGTAAATTTTTAGACCTGACATCAGACGTTCATCCATAGTGAAGAATCTCTGCAATAAACAGGACATCTTTAAAACTAAGACTTTCATTTTCAAAAGGATGAAAAGTAAGTGAGCCATCTGGAGAAAATACCTGTATACAACTAACTGATAAGAACACCCCCAAAGCGCACATGAAACTCTAAATATTCAACAATAAGAAACAGACACTACTCAAAATTGAGCCAAAGAGTGAAACAGACATCTCTAAAAATAAGATATACAGAAAATGAATAAGCACTCTGAAGATGTTCTACATCATATCTAACCATGGACCACACCAAATGCTGGCCAGGGTGCTCCGCAACAAAAGATCCATTAATGCAGTAGAAATGCAAAATAGTACAGCCACCTTGGAAGACAAAGATGCCTATAAAATGCAACCTAGCAACTATGTTCCTTAGTATTTACCTTAAAGAGTTGAAAACTTATAACTGCATTAAAACTTGCATATGGGTAATTATTCATAATAGTCACAATTACCAAACTCGAAAGCAATTGTTATTCCTATGGGTAGATATACAAACTGTGGTGTATACAGATGATGGAAGATTACTCATCACTAAAATGACAGGAGCTGCAAAGCTAAGTACTTAATTTTCCTATGACCATGGCAAAATATCTGACAGAAACACCTCTAAGAGAATACAAATCATTGTGGCTCACAGTCTGAGGGGACACAGTTCTATCCAGGAAGGCGTGCTGGCAGGTGGGAAGGGCTGCAGGTGGTAGGAGCTTGCTCACATCTGGACAGATCAGAAGACAGAGAACATGTGGATTATGGTGCTCAGCTGGAGTTCTCGTTTTCCTTCTATTCGGGTTGTGACCCCAGCTCATGAGCTATCACATCCCATATTCAGGTCAGGCCTTCTTCCCCCAGTTAATACTGCCTGGAAAGATCCTTACAGGCACACCCAACAAGGAGCCTCATTAATATGCCTTAGTACATTTTAGATCCAGTTGACAATGAAGATTATCCATCAGAGAAGTGACAGGCATGAAGAATTTCAGTGCTTATTACCAAATGAAAAAATGTGGTATTTAAATTTTTTAATTTTTATTAATTACAGTTTATTTACTTTGTATCCCCCCTGTGTCTCCCTCCCTCCTCCTCTCCCAACCCTACTCTCCCTCCCCCTTCTTTGCCCATGCCCCTCCCCAAGTCCACTGATAGGGGAGGTCTTCCTTCTGATCCTAGTCTATCAGGTCTCATCAAGACTGGCTGCATTGTCTTCCTCTGTGGCCTGGGAAGGCTGCTCCCCCCTCAGAGGAAGGTGATCAAAGAGCAGGCCAATCAGTTCATGTCAGAGACAGTCCCTGTTCCCATTACTATGGATCCCACTTGGATACTGAACTGCCATGGGCTACATCTGTGCAGGTGTTCTAGGTTATCTCCATGAATGGTCCTTGGTTGGAGTATCAGTCTCAGAAAGGACCCCTATGCCCAGATATGTTTGTTCTGTTACTCACCTTGCGGAGCGCCTGTCCTCTCCAGGTCCTACTATTTCCCACCTCTTTCTTAAGATTCCCTGTACTCTGCCTAAAGTTTGGCTATAAGTCTCAGCATTTGTGAAAAAAGGTAGTCTTAAGAGGCTTCTCGGTGTGGAATTCCAATTAGCAAAAATTTATTGTCAGGGAAGAGGAGCTGGTACAGACAGTCCAGAAGACTGCTATGCCATGAAACTTCTGTTTAAGTTACACATGTTATTTTGTGGTCTTTAGAACCCATAGCATGTACAGCAGAAGTGATGGACTCCAGTGTGGATTGTAGGTGACTTGTCAACACATGTTCATGCATTGAGAGTCATGTGACAATCTGGTGGTGATGTGGACAATGAGGGAGGCTGTGCTTTTTTTTTTTCAAAGAATTAATGAAAATATCTTATCTGTTTTTATAGACAATTTTTATTTAATTATTCGTTTTACATCTCAATCTTAGTCCACTCCTTCTTCTCCTCCAGTCCCTCTTCTCTGTCCCTCCTCCATCCTCCTATCCCCCCTCCCCTGCCCCTCAGAAAATGGGAGCTCCCTCACAAAGCCACCCCAGCACATCCAGTTGCATCAGGACTGTGTACTTCCTCTTTCACACTGTCCTGGCAAGGCAGCCATGACAAGGGGAAGTGATCAAAAGCATGCGACAGAGATCATGTCCAAGACAGCCCCATCCCCTTTCTAGGGGACCCACATGGAGGCTCAGCTTCCCATTAGATATACATATGTGTAGGGGGCCTAGGACTAGTCCATGCATAGTTCTTGGTTGGTGCTCCAGTTTCCGAAAGCCCCACTGCGCATGTTGAAAGACAGGAATGTATAGGACAGCTCTGTCCTATACATTGTCCTTCTGGTCAGTTTTCCTGTGAACCCCAAACTGCTCTAAAACCCACAGTCTTAAGAAAAGAGCCGGACAAGCAAGGTTTAGGCAGGAGGGGCAGCCTAGAGGCAAGAAGGCTCTTCGATTACACAGATGATAACACAGAGAGGGGCAGAGACGGCTGGAAACTGAGTCCTGAGGACTGCTGGAATCAGCCCTGGAGAGGCATTTCCGCCAGACCCCCTGTTGTGAGGCTGCCCCCATTCTCTCAAGTCTTCTGGTGTTCTGAGGGTCAGCCAGGGGCAGCTGCCACTGCTATGAAACGTTGTTGCCTCTGTGGAAGGGCAGGCCTATCCCAGAGACAACTTGAAGAAACAAGGCAAAAGGATCACTTCTGTCAGGGAAGATTGTTCATCCTTCCCAGGATGCCTTTTCCCCAAGAATGGCTCCCCGCCACCAGCTATTTTTAGCTTTGTGCCAGGGAGGAATATATTATGGTCTGACTTGAATTTTCTTCAAGACCTGGCGTTTTGCGTTTGCCAGCTTTCAGTTCTGTACTGGCTGTTTCACGTCATCTTTGACGGGTGTTTCTGTGCTGCAGCCAGGGTGCCCTGTGGACAGACGGATTCTCAGTGTGGCTCCCTGTTTGCTACCTCCTGGGCATGCTGCTGTCAGCTCTTGAACCTCATGCTCAGTTCCATGTCACAAACAGCCATTCAGACTCCACACAGAGCAGGACGGGCCCTTTTCCCGTGAAGGGCATCGCTGCGCTCTTTGGAACCTTCGGTTCTCCTTGGACATATACCCGCTCAAACTCTAGTGTGCTGTCAGCTTTGCTTTATTGAGTTTGCTCTTCCTGTTGCTTTTGAGCGATTTCCTGAAGTCACTGTGTGAATAACTCCACAACATGGGTTCTTGTTGGAAGCCGGCCACCCCATGTTTTATTGCGGGGTGAATGGGGTCCCTGGGTGTTTATCTAAGCTACTTAACAGCCATTGTGGGTGCTCTTTTCTGGATTTTTCCTCCTGTAGGAGATCTGGGCTTTCACACAGCTTTAGATGCCTGGGCCTGGGTCATCTACAAACAACCGAAGTTTCTTTCTCATGGTTCTGGTCGCTAAGAAAAAGATGTTAACATGGTCGGGTTCTGGGTTAGAAGGTTGGGTTCTTGTTGCTGCTTAAGACAGAGCAAAAGGTCAAAGGAGCTTCTTCTGGTCCCTTTAATGAGGGCACTCTTATTCCAGAGGGGACTATCTTTGTGGCCTAAGCACCACCTAAAGGTCCAACCATCCAGACATGCCACACGATGGGAGGAGCGGGGTTTCAACCCATGCACTTGGGAAACACGAGCTTCTGTGTACAGGGAAGGCCCAAGCACAGCATGGAGTTCAGAGCGAAAATGAAGGTGACCGTTCATACCCCTGTGCACCAGGCTCTCAGGGGGCCAGTTCCTCTGGGTCTCCTCTTGCCTTCAGCACCGGACAATGGATTGCTCTCTTGGGGATACCATTCTCTGCAGCTCCCCTTTACACTCAGGAGTGTGGCTAAAGGCTTTGTCAATTTTGACCTTGGTTTCAACTGATAGAATGTAGTATTTGTTCTAAGTTCTTCCGAGGCCTATTTAAAAAAAAATGATTATTTTTTTTAAGTCATATCCAAGCTGTTGTGTGTAATCACAGGGCCACTGATGGTTTCAAATGATACAGGTACAATTTCTCTCTCTCTTTCTTTTTAGGGAGGGGAGGTGGTCAGGTTTTCTGGGTGGCCATGCCCCTGACCTGTGGCTGTCTTCTCTCCCAAAGGCCTTCACAAAGTCTTTTTTTTTTTGGCCTCGTCTCAGTGGTTGTGCTTGTCAGAAAAGAGTCCTTATTCTCTGGGCCAAATCTGAGTGTGACCTTTCTTGATATATTCTTGGCATTAAAGGCAGAAACGGCACTATTAATAATGTCTGCACTCCATGGCACACAAGAGAATGTGTGTTGCTACTTAGCTGTGTGAGGGTCAAACTGTTTCAAAACATCCCCAGAACACACCCGATTGTGACTGGTTTCCAAGATGTTTTCAGACTTGACAGCAAACCTCCAGAACACAGTCAGTTATTAGGATCCAAACTATACACCAAAGAAAAAGGAATACAATTCCAAGTACACTCTTCTGTATGTCATAATCAAAAGTAAAAATCTGCCTGTTGTTGAAAGGTTTGCTTTTGAAAAGTCTTTTATTTTATTTTATTTTTGCATTTAAAAATTCAACATTCATCAACAACCATAGTTTGGTTCTGTTCTCCATCTTGCTATTTTTCTCTGGAGATATATGCACTTGTTATTTGCTCAGTAACTGGTCCATGCAGGCAGGGACATGCTATCCCTTTGCGTATGCCCTTTCACTTTTGAAAACTTGGCTTAAGATGTTCTTCCTCAAATGTTTCAATATTATACCAAAATATATTATTATTTTAAAACAAATATGCATCAAACACACTGGTTGGTGAAGGTTGAGCATCTGTAATACAGACATCTGAATTCTGTAATGCTCCAAAATCCAAAACTCTTTAGTGTCAATGTAATGCCATAGGTCTGGTGCTCCGTGGACACTGTGCCTGCTACTGTTTGCATCTTGGGTATCCCCTGACACCCACATGTTAAAAGCTTGGCCCTTAGCTTGATGCTATGGGGAGATGGCAGAACTGTTAGGTGATGAAGATCATAAGAGGGAAGTTAGGTTACTCTGAACGTAGTGGACTATCGGAACCCCAGCCACCACAAAGGGAGCAGCTTCCTGTCACGTACTCCTAGCCAGAGTGTGGTCTGAAACTCGAGCCAAAATAAACCTCTCCTCACTATCCATTATCTCAAGTGAAAGCTGAGCAACAGCACACAAACTTGGTCTTGTGCACAAAGTCACTCAAAATATTGTATGCAGCCACCTGCAGGCTGCGTGCATGTGTGTAAAATATGAACAAATTTCACGTCTCAATTTGAGTCTCATCCTCAAGACATCTCTTTGTATATGCAAATGTTCCATTCGTACCCCTTAAAAAGAACCTGAAACTATTCTGGTCCCACTCTCCGACAACGAGGGATATCTAATCTGTAGCAATCTTTGCATTTCCGGTCTTCAGTAAGCTAGTCACTTTTCTAGGGACCATTTCTCCCAATGCAGTTCTCATGTATACCCAATCCTGAACTAATTCATAAATAGGTTTGGGAGGGGTCTCAATATCATCTCATACAGATGGTAACATAGAGAGGGGTCCAGCAGAGGGAGCAGGAAGCTGAGTCATGAAGAATTACCCTCCGGATGCATCAAAACTCCTGCTCAATTCCACCAGACAGTCTGTTGCTTCAGCTTTTGAACTTCCTGAGCCCTGCATTGTTTTCACCTTAAATGACTGTGTTGCAAGAATAAGATATTGGACTCGATGGTTTGTGGATTCTACACACAAATCCTAACTGCTGTCTGGCACTTTCATAAGGCTTACACATACAGAGAGGGTTCTGAGTCCGCATTGTCATCTACGAGATCATCTCTGACCTCAGCTGTGTGGAGGTCAGAGGACAATTTGCAGGAATAAAGTCTTTCCTTCTGCTTGTGAATGTAGATCCTGGGTATCAAACACTGGTCATCGATTGTCTGTAAGCACTCTCTCCACTGAGCCACCCTTCCACCTTGTGGTGCTCCCTGAATGTGAGGCCTCCTTTTCTCTTGATACAGATGAATCACTAGCACTCGTATACACAGGGGAAATGCCGTTTGTCTAAGGTGCTGTAACAGAACAGGAAGGTGGTTTGGTACCAGCTCTGAAACTTACTATGGGCTCTAGCACAGGCTCCTATGTATTATTTGGAGATCCAAAGCCCAGGGTGCAGGTGTGGGTGCAGGTAGAGGAAATGAAATAGCCACACTACCTGGCTTCAAGTAGAAGCTGGGCAATGTGAGCTATAGAGCATCTTTCCTTTCAGGGAGTATGGGAATAGAGGGACAAGCACAAAGCTTCCCTGCACAGGTGGGGAATTAATTGATTGGACATTTACATCAGATCATTTGGACAAAGAGAGGTTTGTAAATAGAACAGAATCAAGGAGCCAGGGAGATGGCCCTGTGGGAAAGCCTTGCTGTGTAAGTCTGACTACCTAGAGTCAATCCCCAGAACCCAAGCGAAGGACAAGTAGAGACCTGACTCCTGAAAGTTCTCCTCTAGTGTCCACACGTGCACCAGGGCATGCACACTCCTCTTTCCCACATGCTGGGTGCCCACTGCTGATCAAAGGGTCTGGCCCAGCAGGAGGATGGGAAGAGTTCTGCAGGTCCTTCAGCTGCTTTCAATTAGGTTAATGTTTACTTTGCTTCAGTTCCCAGAGGGGCTGCTCAGGACTGAAATACCCCAATTTAAATGCCAATATGTAGACAGGCATGGTTTCTGTGCACTTTCCATATTTGCTGTGTTTCAGATCATTTGCTGATCTGAGATTACTATAAATAAATTATTAATCTTAGAAAAAGGGGTCAGCCAGGTATGGTGGCTTTCAAATTAAGTATTAGATCCATACTTTTTCTTGGGCCATGTAGATCTATTAGTGCCATGAATTTGGAAGGGCCATAAGCAATTATGAAGCACCGAGTTTGTATTCCTGTTTTCCCCTCTGTCTCCTACTTCAGTGGTATATTTCCCTCACATGCAACCAAATGACATGATGAAACACAAGTTGGGATGCAGGAAACTCATTTCCTAATTTAGGTTCGCATCCAGGGAAGTGACATTTGGAAATATGTCAAACTGGTGATAGTAGAAGAGAAAACATGCTTTGTACCACCACCAACACATGTCCTGCTGCCTTCATATCCCATAAACTCAGCTTCAGCAGGAGCTGAGGAAATGCTGAGGGCATTTAAAGACACAGCTTTTGCACCCTTCTTCAGATCACAGGCTGTTCAGATCGCTGCCATCATAACTGGGTCTATTCAGGTGCAGTTCTACCAACCAAATTCCAGAAAATGCAATAGAGTTATGTTTCCATTTTTCATTTAACTGAAACTTCATCCATCGCATTTGCCTACAGTTCAGGAGAGCAGCCCCCTTGGGACAGCGTGACAGGGTTGATGTTTAAATGGTGGTCTAGTAAATTAAAGCCTTCCCAAGACAACAAAGTACTGCTGATTCAAATCTAAGTGTTTGAATGAATAATGTAACCCACGTGTGTGAACTGAGCAGTTTTAAATATTTAAATATTTAAATATTCAGCCTAACCATAATTACCTACATTTTCCTTCTTAAAAAGATTGAATTTACCACCCTCTTGTTCTCTGAGTGGTATTTTGATAGTTTTATTTAAAAAAAAAAAAAAAGCAGAGTTTTTTGTAAGCACAAGAGTTTGCCTCTTCCTCTTACAACCAGCCGTGGAGTTCTGGTTGCTTGGCTCAGTGGGTCATCATGACTGCCTCCTGTCATCTCAGAGATGACAGTGGTGATACGGAACCTTCTTTGCATGTGCAAACCTCACGTGAGTGCCTCACAGGGGTTAGGATTTGGGGGTAGCACCCACTAACCCTTGAGTCTGAGGTCTTATTCTGCAACAGAAAAGAATGCAGGGCTCGGGCAGTTCCAAAAACCTGACGTCAGCTCTGCTTTTCAAAGTTGACAGGTGTTCTTACCCTTGTGGAGGGCAGGTCTCTCAGCCCGGCACAACAGTTAGAAGTACACTGCTGTAGAATGAAGCTCCCACGCCTGGCTGAGCATTTCAGTAAACTTTCCCAACACGACTTTAGCACAAGTATTTCTTGTACAGTTTCTGTTGACAGTTTCATTACAGAGTGTTCAGGAGGAATCATCCGCACAACCTGCCAGAAATACAGCTCCACCACCCTACAGGTTTATGTCCTTTTAGGAAGACAAGGAACATCAAGACAGAACACACAGAGTGCACAGTCCTCACTATATAGACTCTGCCTTACAATATCGCTTGAGGAGTGTTTTACCCCCCTCTGATAAAATGAGATTACACTAATGTTTGTAACCATCGGGATATCTGTCCGATAGGATTTTAGAAGCAGCATCTTCCTAAACGGAGCACGCAAATACTTAAGCACCAAACTTCCGGGGTAACGGAACATGACTGGAAGACGTTATTGACCCTGAGAGACACAAGCCACCACCGTTTTGAGGACACTGGTTTCTAAGACCCCAAAACAACCTCCCCCCCCCCCCAATCTTTGTGCTTAGTGAAGACTCTGCTTACTCCAAGTTGGCTGCGGGCTCCTGTGTAAAATCCACTCGCAGAGAACAGATGCCCTCTCATCCCCCCACACCACACCTCACTCACACGGGGTCTTGTCCCAGAGTGCACCTCAGACAGCAGTCTTTTAGGAAAGCAAGGCCAACATCAAACTGCCCCCAGCTTCTCCTCCCAGGTCTCCATAGAGGAGCTGGATGTGCAGCGTAGAAATGAGGGGGCAGCAAGGCAAAGCTCCAAGTGGCGGGGGGTCTTGGGGAAGGCGGTCTTGGGGAAGCCGGACTGGGAGCCTTACCTCGGTGACCTTGGTTAGGAGATTGGAGAACAGGGCAGTTTGTACTGAGCAGCGGATGGTAGCCGTCTTCTTTACGCTGTTGTGCTTTGGGGTCCCGGGGTGCAAGCAGTCCCGGATTCCTCTGCATTCCAGACACAGGCTCGTTCTTGCTCCGGAATAACCTGGACCTTGGCTGGCTCCGCCTTGCTCGACATCGGCATTGACAACTCAGCTCCAAGCGGAGAGGTCCCTGCTGCTGGCGCGCACATCCCGGGTGCTCTGGGCGCAGCTTTTCCAGGGCGGGGGAGATGGGAACCCAGCCCTCGTCGGTGGGTCGGTGGCGGTACCCATCACCGTTTTCTCTGACCCCAGCGCTCCTCTAAGTCCCAGCAGAGCACAGGACTACGCCTGCGCCCCGCCCTCGACGCCCCCTCTACCCCGCGACTTCTCCACGTCGATGCTGCGCGTGGCCCTTGCAAATGTCCCTGGCGCTTCTCCTACTTCAAGAGTCCAGGTGCCTCCTCCAGACCCATTACCGCGTCTCGCCCCAACAACTCTGCATCCCCCGCTTGGCGGGCCGGGACCTCAGCATCACTCTACCCCTCTCCGCTCCAGCCACGCCCCTAGCGGGTTCCTGACTCTCTTCTCTGGGTCGCACTCTGCCCGGCTCCTCAGCTCCCAGTGTGGGGACGCGGAGCCTCTAACTGCCTGAGATCTAGCTTAGGTCCCAGCTGCGGCTCAACACGGAGCCATCGGTAGTCCCGTCTCGGCCCGGTGCAATGATTAATTGCAGGAAGCTCCTGGTTATCTAGGTCTTAGGGGGTCCAGGTGCCGGAGGGTCTTCTTTCGCATCCTTTCCGCAAGCTGTTCTCTCCAGAACTCAGTATCAGCACACTCGGTTTACGCTCCTTCTTCAGCAAGGTCGGTGACTAGCCACCAGGAGACGCCCTTGGGCTTGGGGCTTGAGTGGCTACGGTGGCAAAGGCTTGGTTGCTCATCCCGTAGCTGGGAGCAGCTACTTTATTGTAATTTTCTCAAGGCAGGAAGGGATGCGGTGAGCTGTGATTAGCGCCTGACTGTGTTGTTTATTTGTCCACGACACACACGTTCGGGGGCACCACGGGACAGCCGCGTGCTGTCAGCAGTTTTCTGTGAACTAGCCTGCGTGTGGGAAGATGTTCTGTGAATGTGCCGCAGATGCTGACCACACGTGCCTGGAAGGGGCATGCTAGCGAGCTTTATGGTTTCAAACATGCTCCCTAGAGTAAGCCGGTAACAAAACTACGGGAGGCATTTGAAAAGTTTCTCTTGTAATAAAACGGAAATGTCTATCGTTTGCAGCCCAAATGTTAACAATTTTTAAGTCACAGTATAAGAAATCCAGTCAGTTTGTTAGGAAAATCCTGTGGTCATGCTTTCTTAAATAATCACCTGGAGCTCAGTGATGGCTCAGTGGCTTAGAGCGCTGGCTGCTATTCTAGAGGACCCAGGTTTGAGTCCCAGCACCCACATGGCTGCTCACAACTGTAACTCCAGTTCCTGGGAATCTGATGTCCTCTTCTGACCTCCAGAGTACCAGGCACACTAGTGATACACAGACATATCGGCAGGAAAAACACCCCCAAACAAACAGAACTTTAAAAGTAAACATTGCTCTTACAAAGGACGGGAGAGGGTTGTAGAGATGTCGTATTGAGGACATGTTAATAATGCTCTATGTGTTTCACAGGAATGTAAAGACGATAAGTGTGAATTGACACTCCAAAGATGCCTATTCTAATCTGTTATCTTGGTTTTCTTTCTATAGCTGTGATAAGCACTGTGACCACAGGAGCTTTTGGGAGGAACTAGTCTGGAAGATTCTTCCATGCTGGTTGGCTCTCATGGAGTCAGATGACAAACAGGCTTCTGTGGGGTGAAGGTTTAAGCCAGTTATGAAGCTGAACATCAATCTGCCAGGTGATACATGCGCATTAGAGCAATGGGAACACAGCTGCTAGACAGGTAACCAACCACTCTATAATTAGGTTTGGGTCTGGTGCCACAAAAGGGTATCTGTGCCCAATACTGTAGCTATGACCCAAAGCCAGGACTGAACAACTGTTTGTCTCTAGGACTAGAGAAGACAGGGACTAAAATGGCTGCTTTAGCAATTTTACCATCAAACTGACATACCATCAAACCACTCACCAAATAGCTATGCTTATATCCACAGACAAAGGCTACTCTTGGCTTTGAACAGAGAGCCCTCTCCTTGCAATAAACAGGGAAAAAAAGAAGACAAAGACACCCACTCATGGCTTCACAAGGTTCTGGGAAAGAAAAAATGGTTGAGGGCTTGACCCTACACTAGACATTTATATCACCCCCTTAAGCTACAGGGAATGTTGCAAAAGGAGAATGTAGGACCAGCAGGGTCGGGAGAGAGGCTAAGAAATACCATCTTTTAAGCAATGTGTGCACATGGGAAGCACAAACAAAAATAAATATATTTAGAAAACTAGGAGAAGAAAGGATAAATGAATGTGAAGATAAACTCGACAGGAAAAACACACACGTGGATGCTACCCCCAAATCCTAACCCTGTGTGGCACTCACGTGGGGATGAAGTTCAGGGCAGAGAGGTCCTGGTCTAACCCCAAGCACTGTAAACAGGGGATGGGAGGGGTGGAGGGAAGGGTGGAGGGAGGGGTGGAGGGAGGGGTGGGGGAGGGGTGGAGGGAGGGGTGGTGGAGAGGATGAATGACATCTCTTAGATCTGCAGAGCACACACTTAGCAACAGTGTAGACACAGAAAGCAGATCAGGGACATTTAAAATGAATCAATGGTTAAAACTCCCCAATGTTTGATTTCGTTTTTTAACAAAGCAGTTATCTACCTATACAAAAAGTTTAATATGGAACAGGCACAGGACACATCATAATTAAAATGCCGAAGCTCACATAAGGCACTCCAATAAGACTGACATTCTGCAGCCAGATGACAGTGGGATGGCCTGGTAACAGGGCAGAAAGGAGGAGCAAACCCAGACTCTTTTATTCCGAAAAATCAATTTTCAGGAGTGAAAGTGAGATTTCCCACAATGAAGAAGAACTAACAGACCTGTCGGTCTCCACTTAAAGCGGCTCCCTGGGTTAAAGATGGAATCCACACAGACGCCCACGCACACCACCGCCAGCAGCAGCTAGTTAATGGTCTGGTGGCTGTAAAGGCAATGGAACGAGGCACCTTCTCACTCCTCCATACATGACTTACAACTCAATTGCCCCAAACAGTGAACCTGTAGTTGTATTATTAGGCTGATGAAAACAAATGTAATGTGTTTGAGATCAGCACAAAGAGGTGACTACTTAGAGGCCAATGGAAAGAGAATATATGAAACCCTGTTGTATAGAGCTAAAGCTGTGCCCAGGGAAGGCACCAGCTACTGTGGGTGGAGCTGGGCTTTCTCACATCAATCATTCATCAAGAAAATGCTCCTCAGACTTGCCTGGAGGTCGTTCTGGTGGAAGCATTTTCTCTGTTGAGATTCCCTCTTTCCATATTGCTCTAGCTTTTGCTGTTCAAGGGTGCCTTTACCGGCACTCAGTGGAGCATTTTCTCTGGATAACTCGGAGTTCAAAGCAGAGACAGAGAATTAGTGATAAACACACAAAGCACTTCTCATGGTTATCACCAGATCGTGCTCAGGATATAGAATGTCGCATTTCCGGAAGGAGGCTGAACTCATAAAGCCCCTGAGTTCCACTAAGCTGTATTGTAAGGAGTGGTGGACATCTTGCCCACAGCATACCTTGGCTAGGAGAGGCCTTTTTTCCCAAGGGAGTAAACAAAGCTCTATGGGAACATGGTTCACATAGCAGGACAGTGTGGAAACCCCTATTATTTACAGGCTACAAATCATCAATCAAGAAAATATCCCACAGGCCTGCCTATAGGCTGAACCAAAAAAAGTGTTTTCTCAACTGATGTTGCCTTCTCTTAGATGGCTCTAACATGTGTCACATTGAAGAAAAAGGAAAAAAATAGACAACCAACACAATTGTTGCCCTGTTTTGCAAGGCTTGTGGCTAGTAAAAGAGAGAGCTAGGGTTTGAACTCGGAAGTCCATACGCTCAGTGTGCCTGTTACACTCATTTTGGAGAATGACTCAGGACCTCTTGAGGAATGTCATTTATAGACTTTTGCTACAGAGACTGCCAGATGATATCATACACAGGTTTGTCCCTTCCTCAGCCCTGTTTATAGAGACAGGCCAAGTCCAAGCCCGTGTTCAAGAGGACAAGTGTGAGAAAAGGCAGAGGTGTGTCCAGACAAGGAATGCTAACACCCTTGAGAAGATGAACACGTTGTTATGTAAAATCCTTAATGTTTGTACATTAACAGTACATTTGGAAGAAAAGCATGTAAGTTTTATTAAAGAAACAGTGTGAGCCTCTGAGGGGCAGGACATAATCAGAAGACTTAAGACATATTAAGACCACTGATGACACACAGGCTTGTGGTAAGAGCTGATTGAAACTCTGCAGTGGGCTACGCTTGGGATGCAAAGTACCTAACCTGTGATTGATAACAAAAAATAAAAAAAAATGTACAAAAAATATTAAAAAAAAAGAAACTCTGCAGTCAATCAGTTTCTCTTTAATGCCAAGTTTCTAACCATGTGCATCGGTCCTATTTAAAATGCTGTCACTTCAATAAACCTTGGGCTTTCACAGAAAAAGCCCTTGAGGTCTAAATTTATGAATTTGAATGTGCTGACTTCAGCATGTTGGAAGCACACAAGAAAGAGACAAGAAATAATAATGGATCCTGAGAAGCAATGCAAAGTCAGCAGCCAGAAAGATGTGTGTGGACAGTAAGTTTACTATTAAGAGAAAGTAGAAGTCACTTGTTGGTATCACAGATCTGCTATGATATCCCATCAGCAGCACACCTTTGAAAACAGCTGTGAGTTCCTGTCATCTTGCTGGGAAAGCGTGTGTTGAGATGAAGAAGATTAATCCTGAATAAAACAAATAACCTCAGCCTGCAGCAAACCCAATAACAGATGATAAGTAGGTGATCTATATAGTATGTCCAACATGAAAAGAGATGGTGATAATGGGAAGTAGGGGTGTTGGAAAGATCAGGGCTGGGAGCTGTGACAGTCAGGTCAAACAGGGAGCAAGGTGTCCTGGAGCAGTGGCCTGTGGGTAATAACCTAGGGATGTATAAAAGTGAGGGGAAACTATTCTGAAGACAATGGGTTATAGAATTCTTGGTGTTCTCAAACAGCAAGGGAGTCAGTCGGTTTGCTCTTATCTCCCTGTACACACATATTAAATAAATAAATAAATAATATTTAAAATTATCAGTGTCATAGAATGTTATCTTTGAGGTTTTCATTGTCCATTTGTGAGTTAGAAAATGTGCAAAACAATTGTCTTAATAAAGTATGGCTTTATCTTTGGGCGATGACATATCTTTGGCCTGGAGTGTTCCTAAGGGTTGATGTAGTAAGAGTCTGGTGGCGATCCTAGGGAGATATTAGGAGATAAGAGAACCTGTGGGAACTGAGGCTTAGTGGGAGGAAGTTAGAACACAGGGGTGTGTCCGTGAAGGGATGCTGAGCCGCTGCTCCTTCCTGTCTCTCCTCCTCTTCCTGGCTGTGGTGGGCTGGCAGCTCCTTCCTGTCTCTCCTCCTCTTCCTGGCTGTGGTGGGCTGGCAGCTCCTTCCTGTCTCTCCTCCTCTTCCTGGCTGTGGTGGGCTGGCAGCTCCTTCCTGTCTCTTGTGCTCCTGCCATGTTGTACTGCCTCACCACGCTCCAAAAGCGGAACAAAACCTCCAGAAACAGGAGCCAAAATAAATACTCCCTCCTTATCAGTTGTGTGGCTTGGATGATTCATTGTAATAATGGGAAGCGAACTAGGACAAGCAAGTCACGTTAGTTGGAGGGGGGCAGGGAGGAGATGAGGGAGGGATGGGGAGAGGGGGAGGGAATGAGGGAGGGGCTATGGCTGGAATACAAAATATATAACCTGTGATTAATATAAAAGTAAATAAATTACCGTGAAACCTTAAAAAAAAAAAATCTCTGGCTTTCACCAAAGGGGCCTCTCCCGCCTGTGGCATCAGACCAGGCCTTATTTCACACTCAGTGAGCAGCTCTCAGATACTTGATGGAAAAGTGTTCCCATGTTCATCAGTTTTGATGGGTTGTAGGAGTAACATAAGCCACGTATGTGAAAGCTATTCTAACACACCCTCCTGACCCATGCTGGCTTGAGAGCTCGCTCTCTTTCTGTGTTGGCTCCTGTAGAATTGGATTTACTGAATGAAAGCCACTTTGACACTCAGACTGTGAGAGGACTATTATTACACGTTACCCTGAGAATATGCCATTGTTTCTAGTTCATCATCTGAGAGACCTCAGAAAGGAAGCTGATGAACTGTTTGCCTGGGTTCGTCCTAGGTTGAGTGGCAGAAGCTCAGTACAGAATCTCTTTGGCCTCTCCATTGCCTGGTTCTCCATTCGGAGGGTAAGGCAATTGTCTTAATGCAAAATTACGTCGAAGACTGACTTCCCTCTCCCTTGCCTGTCATATTCTAAGTTTTATATTTGATTGTGATATAAGTATTCTGTTATAGATCCTTTTCTGAAGTAATAGAATAAAAAAATCCAACTCAAGGTCAGTTTCTTCTATACTTAACATTGAACACGCTGCTTCTGACAGCAGTCGTAGGGGGTTTCCCCCAACACTAAGCAAGTGGGGGGCTTTACAGGGAGCACCAGCTGAACGCCCTTGGATTCAATTTAAGTCTGACAGTGGGACGAATTTTGCAAGGAACAGCAGCGGGTGTCCTTGAACTCAGTTCAACCCTGACAATGTCTATCTAGAGATAACCTACAGTCCCATAGGTTAGAGCTGTCTCCTCAAGACTGTCCCTCCAATTCACAGGCCATTCTCAACCCCAGCTTAGCCTATGCTTCTGGTGACTGGCTATATAGGTAAGGGTTCCCACAACCTTCTCATTTGATAAAAGCAGCTTTAATTCCACAGCTTTAGGTAGCTTTGATCCTCGCATTATTAAATTACAAGGCTTTGGGAGAGCTGAAATAGAGCCTAGGACATTTCACTTTAACTTACTTCTTTTACCCATTTTTACTCTCTGTTCCATCCCAGAAACACATAATGTATGTTAGTCCATCCAAAGGCCCCAGCCTTGAAAGCTTTCAAACTAACAAGAGAGGAGATGAAAAATCAAATAGCCCCAAAGCAGAAGATACAGAAGAATGGCACCTGGTACTCTGGACATCTCAAGAAGACAGATGGAATCTGACTGAGGGTGGGTCAGGTGGGAGTGTTTAGAAATGCTGGGTTCTCTCTGATCAGCAGAGAGGAGGCCATAAATGGGGCCTGCAGATGAGCATCAATGAAAACAATAACAGACAGGAATGGACAGGATATGGCTTTTAGGGAAAGTTGCCCAGAACAAGTGATCTAAAGCACTGGGAGAAGAGCTAGAGCAATAGACTCCAGCTAGTAACCTGCATGAAGACATCTGTGGTCAGACAGGATTACTCAGCAGATCTGTAAGTGAAAACCAGAAGTGTAAGCATGCTTTGAGGAACTCACTCAGGCATCTGCATTCCATCCAGCTTGGGTGGGATAGACTCTGTGCTTCTAAGGTGTCCCCACAAAAGCTACTCATCAGCCAGTCGGAGGCACTTATCACTAAGGCTGTCTGTCATGGCAATGCTGAGAGTAAACCTTGGATTCTAAACTCTTTCTCAGGTCCCCATGGCCCTCAGGGTTGGAGTAAATGGAGTAAAATACATTTCCCTTTGTTCTGGTCACTGGAGTTCTCGATCTCCAGTTTTCCTTGGGAAAGTGAGATGAGTTGCTAAGGTAGCTTTTAGTCCACTATTTGGGTCATGGGGATCCATTAAAAAATTTTTTGAAATATTTAGAAATAGGGCCAGAAGCCATAGATTTGAGACAGAACGAGGAGGGGTTGCAGGAGAATGGCTAGAGCGAGGAAAGGTAAAATCATGTAATTATATTTTAATTCCAATTTATTGGTTTTTTTTTAAAAAAACCATTTGAAAATGAAAACATTATGATCAGGTGTATAATTTCAGGAAGGGAGACCCAACAGCTGCAAGTGCAGTGGATTACAAGGGAAGACCAGAGGCCTGGGTCCAGGTTCTAGCCTGCCCTTGATCTGCATCGTGAGGCTGGAGTAGCTTTGGAAAGGATACTTAAGGCAGGACTGGAAGGCAAGGCCTGACAGGAGAGACAGTATATATAAAAGGTAAATTGAAGGTCCAGGATAGGAAGCTAACTCTTGGGTTGGAGTTAAGAAAAACAGGAAAGTCTGAATTTTCCTAATGCCTGCTCTCCCTGGATACGTTTGTCTATCCACTGCTCACCACCACATCTTCTCTATGGAAGATGAAGGATTTTGTTCCCTCTCTGCCCTCCACATCCCTTCTAGGGGCTTACAGCACAAAATGCTGCTTCGCTTTCTTTGTTTTGGGGAAGTGTGTGTGTGCCTGCAAGTGTGCACGCGTGTGATATATGTATGTATTTCTGTCGGTGTGTGCATGTGGGTGCTCATGTGTGTGTGAGCATGACTGGTTGGCCAGGCTGTCTGGCCAGTGAGCTCCTGTAACTCAGGTCCATCTCCCCAGGCCCCTTCGTGTATTTTTAATTTATGACATTTCATTTCTTATTTAGCTAAGTACTCCTTGTGCCAAGAACACCAGTTGTTGGTGTAAACCAAAGGCCCGGCGTCCGCTCCTTGAGAGGATGATTGTGAATGAATAAGCTTTGAAAAAGGCAGCATTTCGCGGGCTGGAGAGATGGCTCAGAGGTTAAGAGCACTGTCAAGTTAAGAATGACAATGTGTACAATTTGTTCATTTGCAAATCTTAGTTGAAGAATTTGTATGAGGTTTTGGCATGCAAAAATAGATAAGCACAGATTTTATCCTCATAAGCATGTAATTTAGTCAGGGCATAACCTCCAGGTTTAGGCTAGACTTAAGAGCAAGTCTAAGGCCAGTTCTGGAGCACCTTCCCCAGTACGAGAACTATGCTTTCTCCTTCGACCATGGCCAGGCCCAAACATGGAGCTGGAGACCAGAGGGACCACCTCCTTCCTGGGCTTCTGTGCTGACAGCATGTGCTCTTTATTTATGCAATATCGTTTCATAGGCCCTGTTAGCATAACACTGAGCTGAAAAGAGGTCATTAGCCAACTGCTTGCCAGGGAGGCCTTGGGAATGCTGCCTCCAGACAATGGAGGACAGCTGAGGCTGCCTCTCAAAGCAGCCCAATAGTCTAATACTGTATGTCAGCATGACCTATAGTACTTGCTGTCTTATAATATCTAATTTTTGCTTAGCTGCAACTGCTGGAAACGCAAAGTCTACTGTCAGCCAAATTCCATCAAAACTTTCAGTCTACATATTTGTTCTTGAAACGTTTCCTGGTGTGGCCTCCTCTGTGTCCACTTGTCTGCAGACCACACCTCAGGATTGCTCTGCACACAGTCTTCATTCTCTGAGTGCCCTGCCACTTGTAAATGTATAAATTGTTCCCCATCACACTATAGTTGGCTGCAGGGGAGGGCTTTCAGAAGCAAAGGTTAAAGTTGGGCAGAGACGGTCAGAGAATGTGTTTGTCTGTCTTGTTCATCTCCCCAGCAGGGTTCCAGCTTGAAGCTCAGCTTTTCTGCACTTCCTGGCAGAATTCAGGCGTTCCCACGGGCTTTTTAAAAATGGTGGTCGGTTTCTGAGAGCCCCATTCCCAAGCCTCCCTGCCCAGAGCACACAGTTTATTCTCTGTTATTCTTATATGATGACCAAAGCTCTGGTAAACAGAAAGCAAGCTTAGCGACAAGATGAAAGAGGAAGAGGAGGAAAGGGGGGATGAGGAGGAGGAGGAGGAGGATTACAGTCAATTTTATTCAGATTCTCCAGAGTTTATAGCAAACATGTTAATTTCCCCTAAGATGCAGGCCACCCTTTACACAATGGCTGTAACATCTACCTTCATTCTCTTCCCCTCCTCTCCTTTATCTTTCTTCTATACTGAGTTGCCCGGTTAAGAGCCTCTTACCTGCTCTTCTGATTAAATTTTTTTCGATATTCATGACCAGCACTGGCTTTTAAAGAAAGACCTTTGATCTTCTCATTCACTTGCTAGGGTGAGAGTGGCCGGTACCCATACCACAAGCCTGGCGTCTGACCTTGAATCTCTAATCAAACGCACAGTCCATCCTTCAGCTTCTCCAGAACCTTGGTCAGTTCCCTTCTGCTAACACGTTAATGCTGATACACTGGTGGGTACAACGAAAAGTCTGAAACATGAGGAGATGGACATTTTCAATGAAGTCCTTAAGACAAGCCACCCGCAAGTCACTCACCGGCACTGACTGGCTTTCAGCTTTTCCTGGGCCCCAACAAAATGAAGGTACCATACAAGCACTGATCAAGTTCTGTAGCTGGCCTTTACATGAGTAAGACACATACTGAGGAGCTTTTACCAGCTCTTCCAGGAGCCACCAGCAATCCTGGACATCTTCGTTAGGACCACGGTGGTCAAAAGAATGACAGTTATGCCGACACATTGTCTGAACTGCATTAAGGTACTGTGGCTGGTAAAGGAGATCAATAACAGTATTGGAATGGTTGAAATGGCCTTTGGAAGGGTTGAAAGAAATGAACAGAGGCCGATGAGTGAGCCATGCTCACTGCTAAGGGCACTGGAGTGGAAAACTCACAGAATTATTGTCCATAGTCTCTTAGCCATGCAAGGTCTTCAATGGCTGCATCCCATTCTGCATGAAGATTTCAGATATCTAAACACTCCTGCCTAAACCCAGGCTTGTCTGCAAGGTAGATGAACAGTGTCCAACCATGCTTGGTTGACTGCATCTGCCGTGTAGTTTCGGATCTTCAAACGTTTTCACAAGTGGTTTTGTTCCTGCCTGAAGCTGTCTGAGGTGTTCAACAACTGTGATTCTTTCTTTCATATAAAAGATTTTGTGTACAGCCATAGCTGAGTCTACTACCATGTGGGCATCACCGAGAAGATCCAGTTCTTTCTTGTAATAAATCTTTTTCAGTATATGTCTCCTCCACAGAGAGGCACTCCAGGAGTGGAAAGGCCACATGCCAATCCAGAAAGTGAGCAATGTGAGTGCTCAAGCCTCAGGCTGGGGGCGGCGGCTGGAGAGGGCAGGAGACAGTCTTGTTAACACTCGTTGAGAATCCAGTAAGCAATCCCACTCTCCATGTAGTTGAAGCACTGTGGCCTCCAGGAACGTTTTAGAAGCTGACTTTCTGATCTTACCGAACCCAGTAGCATTTCTATAACTGCAGCAGTCTCTGCCTTTATCATAAACAGCCATGCGGGTCTCACGCTTGATCATGGCATTTACAGGCAAAAGGCATGAGACCTACCTTACCATCAGGAATGATTCTAGAAACACCTTGGGGAACCAGAGCACATGGCCCTCCATGTACAGAAATATTCACAGGAACTGCGTGCTCTAATCACAGCCATCTGTAGCCACCAGCAGCTTGTAGCATCCCCTGGAATAGTTCTAATTGCGGATTCGGGAAGGAGAAGGAGGTTTTCCAAATTCTCTGGATTAAAGGCCAGACTGCATAGGGTGCCCGAGTTTTCCCACCAGACAAGCTGGTGCTTTTACAAAGGAACCACTCTAGGACCTTCAATACTTACGTTTTCTGTTATTACAGCCAAAAAGGACTCAGTGGATTTCTTCTTCCTGCCTCACTGTGGTTGGGTATGGTTGGGTAACTTGTTGCTGGGACAGAGGACTGCTTTGAATTCCAAACCACTCTAAAATACAAATTGAGACCCTATCTTAAAAAAAAATAAAAAAGGAGCCAACCTGTAGTTGATGAACACTTTCAACTTTCTACATAAAAATAAACACTTTTATAAAGAGATCTTATTAATTTTAATCTTGCTTGTTGGGATTCAGAACTCTGGGCTATAGTGCACTATGACGATGTCTGAATTAAGTTCTGCATCAATATGGTGACCTCCTGGAAGCAGGACAACCAGATTGCCTAGGGAGTGGAGTGGTGTGTTGAGGCAAATTAAATAATGACGATAAGGAGGCACACAACAGATTTTATATGAAAGAGATTTAGTAGATGGGGTTGAAGAAAGAGAGAGAAGAGAGAGCAGGACATGATGAGGGGAAAGAGAGAGGGGACACCCTGACAGAGAAAGGGGAGAGGGCAAGAAGGCAAGGAGGCCAAGAGAGGCCAGAGAGGGACAACATGGGGAGTTGGTCCCTTTAAGGAGCAAGGTAACCACGCCTTTCAGGCGTGGCCACCTGGCCAGCGACACATGATGACGTCATAGGTTACGAGGCAACCCAGAAGCAGGTGCCTAAATACTTACAAGGTGAACCAGCCCAGGGCTGGAAAGTTCAGGTTAGAGGGCAGGAGTATGCCAGCCATGGTCTGTAGCAGTTAAGGACTGAGGGATGCTGGGAGAACCGGGAGGCCAGGTCTGCTTTGGTTAATGGGCACATCAGTCACTTGTCCCAGGACTGAACCCCATTATTGTTCTTTTTATCCTTTCTATTTAGATATCATCCAGTTTTATAGCAAACCGAACTAAGCCACAAGAGAAAATAAAAATGCAAAGTATTTGCACAATCCACCTAGTAATCAACTCACACGAGGGTGCGTGTGTGGCTGAGTGTGTACACTAGGGTTAAGGCTTAAATATAAAGAAAACATAAAATGTCCTCAACAGGCTCATCTTCAACTTGGTTCCAGCTAGCGGCACTGTCTGTGGATATGAGTGGAACAGGTGGTAGGGCCCAGCTGGAGGAAGTGGGTTGCCTTATGATTCTAGCCCCAGTCTGGCCTGAGCCCTCTGCTTCCCACTGAGAGGTGAGCAAGCCACCTCTGCACCGACCCTCAGCCAAGCCTTCCCCTCCCAAACCCTGAGCTCAAAGTAACACTTCCTCCCATAAGGAAGTAGCACTCTGAAGTTGCCATTCCTGGAGCTCACCAGGACTCTCCCTGCTTTTTCAGGGGTAATTAGTCACAGCATTGAGAAAATTAACAAAGACGCCTAGAAAAAAAAGTGTGTATATTTCTGAAAACAGCACTGTTTACAGTGTATAAATTAAAAAACAAACAAAATGAAACACACCCTGGAGTTACAATTCCTGGAGCTCACCAGGACTCTCATATATTCCACCTTGTCCTTCTCTTAGTCTGTACCCCTGCGCTCTGCCCTTTCTTCCCGTCTCTCTTTAAGATTCATTTATATAGTTTATGTGTATGAGTGCTTTCATACACAGAACAGAGAATCAAGATCCCATTATAGATGGTTGTGAGCCACCGTGTCGTTGCTGGGCATTGAACTCAGGACCTTTGGAAGAGCAGCCAGTGCTCAAAAACTGCCTCCTCTGCTATTCTGGCTTTGTCCCCTTCTGGTCTGTTGACAGTGTGGCAGCTTTGTGACCCTCAGACTGTCCCATTCCTGTGCTCCGTCTGTGGCTAGCTCACCATCACACAGAGAATGAGCATGAACGCTTTTACCAGAACCTGCGCCATCCCATCCCACCCCCCCTCACACTGAGCGTGCTTCATCTCCATCGTCCACTGCAGACCACGACTGGCCTTTGCCTCCTCGGGGCTTTGGCCTTTCTGAAGTTACACAACACTCCAGATCTCCACACACACAACCAAAGCCTTTCTTCAACCACACCTTCCCAGAGATGGTCTTGCAGGTTGTCTGCCGTGTTCCAGCTCTGGCCAGGCTACTCGTCCGCGCCCTGATTCCTGCTTTTCGTTTCTCTTCCTTTCTCATTACTTCCTCTGACCTGTGGGCATTTCACGGTCACATGACCTCTAGTAGTTCCATAAGGCCAGGTGTTTTACTGTTTCCTGTGGATCGCTGTGTCCCTGTGTTGGTTGCATGGCCTGAGGAAGATACCTTCCGCAAGAACAGCACCCACAGCACCCTAATTAGGCGAGTAACTCCAGGAGAGAGCAACTCTTCCCAGTTCTGTTGCTGATCTTTCAGCAGAGATACCAGGATTCTTGATCTCTTATCAGGAAACCCCCTTTTTGCTCTGTTTTTTATGCATGCTTCTCATTCCCTGGCAGAGACAATACATGGTATCGGCTGAGGTATTAGGCAAGAAAGGAGTTATTAGAATTACAATATTTCCAAAGAGTCTGAGCCAAATAGCCTGTGGGCCATAATTTAGAGTGCCATTACTGGAGGTGAGATACAGAGAAAAGGAAAAGCCCGCATGCTCCAAGCAGAAAGAAAATAGTCTGACTGTGTCTGTGCTTGAGGCAAACCATAAACGTTTAGCCTCTTTTTGGAGACTGTCTTTCTCCACAGCCCACTGCATTCAGGTGGATAGGATTTAAGGTGACCTGCACAGGAGCCAGACTTGAAGAGAGGCCAGAAGGAGGCAGGTTAGAGGGTGAAGAGGGAAGGTGAGACCTTGACTTAGGAGATTTTCCTATGGAAAAGAGTAGAACAGAATAGTCAGATGACAATAGGGGGCAAAGAAGACATTCTTCAGAATCGAGAGGTAACAGATGGGCACAGTGGCTGCAGGGAATGATCCACAATAATGAAAGCAGGAGAGATAAAGAGAAAAGGGGGGAGGGGTTGGCAGGGCCAAGGAGACTTCTTTCTCAGGGGCAGGGAGGAAACAGAACATGGGGGGAAGAATAGGGGTGGAACAAGGAAAGAGTTCTGCTTGGTTTCGTTTTTTTCATTGAAGGACAAGTGAGCTCCTCAGATATGGGGGGACACACGTAACTTTGTTTGTTCATTTGTTTGTTTTTCGAGACAGGATTTCTCCATGTAGCCCTGGCTGTCCTGGAACTCACGCTGTAGACCAGGCTGGCCTTGAACTCACAGAAATCTGCCTGCCTCTGCCTCCCCGAGTGCTGGGATTGAAGGCGTGCGCCATCACTGCCTGGCTGACATAAGTGACTTCTTTGTGTCTAATTTTTCCCCTGTAAAGCGGTGATCCCATTAATTGCTGCTGGCACCATTGTAACCTCTAGGGAACACCCAGCTCACTTCTTGGCTCAGAAACCTGTGATGAATGTTGCTGCTGATCTCCTGACCTAAACATGACCTTCACCTTTATTGGCATCTAGTTCATGGTAGTGTGTGAATAAAAATGGCAAGCAACTGATGAGACTTAGCATTCACTATAAGTCAAAGCATAACGAGGGAAATAAAAATTTGGTGTTCATTGTGGGCTATACTCGCAGAGTATTGGGTTTCTGTTATGTCCTCATAAGTGAAAACAAATTCTTGTGTAATTGGAAAGTTCCTCAGTAAAATGAGAGCATATGACATAGCCTATAATTCATGTGAGCCAAGCAGAGGTTCACCTTTTGCTTGATGGTGAGCAGGCTTTGCTTCCGGTACCATGACTGACGATGTTGGGACTATGGTTGCAGAGACTCTGGATGCTGAAGATTCCTCTGTCCAGGCTGTTGCTGGAAACAGTCAGTCACAACTGTTCCTGCTGTTCTTTCAAGCACAGCTTGCATCACTACTAAATTAACCCGCCTTTGAGATCTGATGGTAAAACACACAACCATTTAACATGTTACTTTTCACTCTCAAAGAGATACTAAAAGTTCTAGCCACTGGTGAGGTGTCTCTAAAACTCCACACACACTCCAGTGTCTATTGTTTAAAAGGGATGGACACTTTTTAATTGTAATTTTTGTAGAGTTTTTTTTTTGGCATATTATCTGAGGCATGACAATGAGTGTAGAACACCATAATGCATACCATCAGAACTGACCAAATATGTCTTTATGTTACGGTGTCAACCAGGAGCTGACGCTGAGATATTGCAAGGTAAAATTTTATTTACTGCCACGCCAAACTTACAATCTCCCTTGGTAGGAGAATGGAGAGGCCCAGACCAGAAGCAGAAAGGCCTTTTTATGGCAAATGATCAGGTGACTACAAAAGTGGAATCTTGCAGTTATTTTTGTGACTGTGGGAAAGGTACGTGTCATGGGTTCATGGTCAGACTGTTAACATATCATGAACCATTTCATGGTCAGTCAGTTCTCAGAACAATGGAAACAATTTATGATGTGAAGTTCACAAGATTATTGAGAAAGAACAAATCAAAACACAAGTTGACCTCTAGTGAAGAACATGATTAGAGAGGAGAAAAAGAAATAAATCGAAGTCTAACATTGTTTACCTGGAAACAAAATGGTGTCCACTGCCCCTTTACAATTAATCAAGGTCAAGTAAAGGGATAATATGCAGAGACACCATATACAGTGGCAGCACTGAGATGGGACTACATAAAACAGGTACTAAAACTGTTTGTAAATGTACCCTACAAATTTCAAATTGTTTTAAAGCAAATCATCAAACCCGAAATACTAGGAACCTTAAGGGACACTATTGTGTTAGTAGCTCTTTCCTCCTTTGCTCTTGCGTGCACAGGAAAACAAGCAGCCTCATTCTACCCACTCCGGCAGCTCTTTTAGAATGCTTCATTTAGAATTCATATTCACACCAAAACCACCAATGCGAGCCACTGAAATTAATGAATATTTCTGAAGCCCTGAGGGTTAACAGGAAAAAATGAGGTCTCTGTGCAGAAATGACCTCAGCCTCCCACCTCACAGCCTGCCACACTCCAGGTGAGAATGGCTTCAGCACACACGGGCCTGCTGGCTGCCCTCTCTCTATGCACACTTGCTTCTGTCAGACAAAGGGGTCTTATCATTCCGTCCTCTCCCACTTCATACCCTTTGGCATTTAAGCATGTAATCGCGTGTGAATATTGAAGTTCCTGGCCTCTGGCCTCTGATCTGTTTCTTCCACTGTCAGGTGACACAGGGAGGCGGCAGTTCCCTCCTCTGCGGCTCTTCAGTCCTGAGTCTCCGTCTGTCTCTTACTGACCCACTGAAATGATTCACACTAATTTGTCAAACCCAACTGATGTTTTTCCATTTTCTACCTGGTGTGGATGGAAACCACTCAACATGCCATTTTCAAGTTCAGACATGTTGGAGATTGAGGAGGAAGGTACTTGAAAAAGAGCTGCCTCTTCCTTGGGTGGTGTGAGAGATGCCTTCGGCACAGAGCTGTGCACATGAAGAGGTGTTCATAACTCATCTGAAGTGGGCTGCATTGGTGTTTTCTTTTTCTTTTTCTGGGAGTGGTGGTGAAGGGTGGTTTGCTATATAGCCCAGGCTTGGTCTCAGAGTCTCAGTCATTAGCTTCTGATTTTTTTCCATCTCAAACCAAGCAACAGGAAGGTAAGATTTTTCTGCTTTGCATATAAATCACCCCAGTTTTCCATAAGCAGGAGATCCAAGGCAAAGAAGTTGAATCAGGTGACCCTCATGTTTTATGAGGGAGACACAGGAACCTGTTGGTTTGAAGCTGGGAAAAGCTTTCAACTCTCTCCTTTACATGACCAGGACCTGAATATACATAAGAGTGGCTGGGTCATTCGAGCTGGGCTCTAGGGTCTGGGGCCAGATGCTCAAGCAGGTGGATGCTTCCGGCCATTCCGACAAGGGAAAGGAAACCCTGGCTGTGTTCTTCACCTCCTGTGAGAGGGTGGTGACAGCAGTGACCTAGCTGTGCTAAACAACTGTCCAGACAAACTCTTGAGAAAGGGCCTGAGAATCTAGGTGTGGTTGTTTGAATAAGAACGGCCCCCGTAGGTTCGAAGACTTGAATGCTTAGTCGTCAGGAGTGGCATTATCAGGCGGTGGGCGAAGTGTAGTCTTGTTGGAAGAAGTGTGTGCCTGAGGGGGGCAGGCCAGGCAGGCCAGTGGCTCTCCTTCCTGCCGCCTGTGAACAATCAGCTCCTCCAGCACCATGTCTGCCTGCATGCCACCATGCTTCCTGCCGTGCTAACAGTGGTCTAAGCACCTGAAACCGTAACCAGCCCCAGTCAATTGCTTTCCTTTCCAAGAGTTGCTGTGGTCATGGTGTCTCTTCACCGCAATAGAACAGTGAATATATTTAACCATCATTCATCGACGGCTTTAAAGCTATGGTTGAGAGAAAGGAGCGTATGCCAAGAAATTAGCTTTACTACTGGCTTGAAGCTTACTAATAGATCCTACCTTTCAATGTCAGAAGACTGTAAGGAAGCAATATTGGAAATAACTGTGGAGAGGGTGGGCCACAGGAGGTAATGCAAACAGCACAGCTAAGTCTCCCGTACCTGATGTGTTTGAAACAATCGATGTTTTCAGATGGGGGAGGGAAGAGGGAGAGGAATACTTGCATATACATAATGAGAAAACTGGAAACGACACCTGTATCTCAACAGAAAGTGCATGTGTTTTGTCCGTAGCTTTTACGCTCAGTCTGAAGGCACACACGTGCAGCGTCCTCCCTGTGCTCCGTCACGCAGCACCTGCGTGTGGTTTCCATTTGTCACTGGTGTCATGTTAGTGCCAACAAGTTTTGGGTTTTAGATTTTTGGGTTACAGATTCTCGACCTTTGCAATAATAGACACAAGAATTGCCTCTGGCTGTAAGCGAATTGTTGCAAGTAGCCTGATCATTATTAGATGTTCTGCCAATGCCAGTTGTCTTTGTAATTAAGAAATTTCAATTAGTTTGGAAAAGAGGAGCTCGAGCCCGCCCCTTCACAGGGTTTCCGGGCGATCTCTGCTCACTGCTGACATCTAGAGTAGCACAGTAATAGCTAGTTTTTAAAGGTTGACGAAGCCACTCTGTTTCTTCCTAGTTTCTAAAGGAGTCCATATTATGGGTAACTATGTTTAAAAATAAAATTTTAGAAGCTGGAGAGCTGGCTCCGAGGTTAAGAGAGCTCGCTGCTCTACTAGAGGACCCATGTCAGCAGCTCAAAGCCATCTATAACCGAAGCTCCGAACATCTGGCGCCCTCTTCTGGCCATCACGGGGACCTGCGCAACCTGGCATGCCTACCGACACGTTCATTTTAGAAAACGAGGTGTCTGCCTGTTAGACCAAGTTATTTGCTGTTGTGTTGGGTGTTGCTTTTTCCGTAGCTATAAAAGTGACTGTAGAAAGTTCTGGCTAAAATCTGAAGATACCTGATAAACCAGGGTCAGATGGAAGGGGAGGAGGTCCTCCCCTGTCAGTGGACTTGCAAAGGGGCAGGGAGGAGATGAGGGAGGGAGGGTGGGATTGGGAGGGAATGAGGGAGCGGGATACAGCTGGGATATAAAGTTAATAAACTGTAACTAATATTTTTTTAAAAAATTTTTAAGTGAAAAAAAAAAAAAAAGAAAGCTCTGGCTGTGAGTTTTCTTCGGCGGCCTTGAAAATCCTTTCGGGTCAGCGCAGGGGCTATTCTCGGCCCTTTGAAGCCTGTCGGTTTCCTTTTCAGCTTGGAGGCTCAGCTGCCCTCTGGTGTCTCTGTGTGGCTCTTGTAGGGGTAAAAGTATCCAAAGAAGGCAAAGCTAACAACACTCCAAGTAAGCCGTCAAATACCAGTTCTTTGAGAGCCCCTGCAACGCCAGAAGCGTTCTGATTAGAAGTTTTCATTATCCCGAATTTCTTGTTTTTAACTTTTAATTGATTCTTTGTGAATTTCACATCATACTCCCCAATCCCACTCATCTCCTGGTCCCTCCGTATCCACCCTCCACCCTTGCAACCCCCTTCCCCACCCCTAGCCCCCCCAAAAAGAAAAGAAAATCAGAAAAGAAAAAAAAATCTTGTCGTGGAAGCTGTAGTGTGTCACAGTGTGTCCACACATCTTTCCTTGCAAATGTTCATTGCAAGGGATCGTTGGTCTGTTTCAAGGCCTGGCTTCTGCTGCACCGCCTAAGTGGATCTTGACTGGGTCTCCTCTCAGATACCCTGCTGTTGCCCTGTGCCATGGAGATCCTTCGTTGCTCTCCCATCTCTCAGTTGCATACTCTTATCTTTCCCATTTCCCCATCACACATTCGTCCATCATAGTGCAGGTACTTGGTTGTCTTTCTTCTCGCCTCCCCAGGCTGGCGTGGCTGGGGTGGGTACTTGGGTGTCTTTCTTCTCATGAACAGTGTGAAGACAAAGCTCCCATGTAGAACTCTGGCCCTCCTGCAAAGACACTGGGCAAAAGTGCATGGAGTTTTTGAAAACCCCTAAACCAGCCCTCTAACTGCAGTGCCCAGGGTGAACTCAGGCAATACATAGCCAGGAGGAGCCACAGCACAACTGAGGCTGTGATGATTTTATTGAGAACAATCAGACTTTTTGAATATAGTGTCAATCATCAGGATCAATACAGTTGTAGTTGCCAGGACAGAAAGACGTTTGCAAGCTATCCAGAGTAATGTCTAAGACCACACAAGATTAATGTCTAAGACCAATTTGTCCTGCCAAGTTTCCGTGCTTCCTTGACCACTGAGGGAACCCACAGAGAAATGCAAAGTGGCCTGAACGTGTCACTGCCTGACAGAGTGCATAGTGTCTCTCAGGAACTGGAAGGTTGTGTGGACTCTAACCCGAAAAACCTATGACACAAGTCTCTCAAGGCAGCTAGACCAGGACAAGTCCGTGGTTCCCTGCATTGAATAACATGAAAAACGATCAAAGTCCCTAGCAATCAAGGAAATGCTGCTTTAAGACTCCATCTCATGGCAATGGGAAGGGTTATTACTGAGAAAACAAAGGAGAGTGGATGCTGTGAGGGTGTGGACCCGGAGAACCCTTACACACTGCTGGTGGGAGCGTAAACTGGTGCAACAGCTACACAGATCGGTGTGGAGACTCCTCAGACTAAAAATAGGGCTACCATATGACCCAGGCTTACGCTCCTGGGAGGTGACCAGGAGAGTCCAAGTCAGACCTCGATGTTTGCAGATCCCGCCAGCTTCAGCACGATCCACAGCAGCTAATACAGTAAACGCCCCCAATGACCGTCTGTAGACGAATACGTTCTTTAATTTGGTCTCTATAACCAATGAGGTTCTATTATTTTCAGGAAAGTGAATGCACTAGAAACTGTGGTTTAAGTAAAATAGCTCAGACATAGGAAGACAAGCAGCACGAGTTTTCTCCCTCATACGGACTCACACTTGAGGTGACAAGAAAGGGGTGGTGCGGAGGAGGGATTTCTAAAAGTGGGGGCGCAGAAATGAGAGGGTATTGGGAGGGAAATACTCTCTTACGCATGGACTTTGCATTGAAACACACACACACACACGATAGCCTGGGGCATTATTGTAAGGATGAAGTTAGCAAGGCACAGCGAAAATGCCACAACGAAGACAATATTGCGTACCCTGACCAAAAAAGTTAACTGAGAAAGTGAATAAAAACACGGCTGAAAGTTAAGAAAATAAAATCTTTGAGGAGGTAGTAAATCAGTTTTCTCCACAGGAAGTGATCAGAGGATAAGAGCCTGTTGCGAGACTCCACCACGCGTCAACAAATAGTCTGAGAAGTCTGTGTGGAAAGAGACAAAAGCTGCTGCGTATTTGAAGCAGCCGCCTGCGCTGGGCCAGGCGAGCGCTCAGGCTGTTCCCTCCTGCAGCCCCCTGTGCTGAGCTACAGGCAGTTGATTGGTTTGTTAAGCTGTAGCTAGTATGTCTCGTTGCGGCTCTGTCCGCACACGCATGCGCCCTGATCACACTTTGGTTGGGTTCTAGAACCCACTGTGTTTCCAGGAAGAGCCCTGTTACAACACGTTTGTCTTTCAAGTTTTGTTTTGCTGCCATAACTTCTGCTTGACATTATTGGCTTAAAGGGTTTTGCCTTTTTTTTTTTTTTTTTTTTTTACAATGTTCTTAATGATTCGGTGGACATTTTCCAAAACCTGAAACTAAATTGCTAACAAACAGGAAATATTATTTCCTCTTTTGTAATCAAACATGAGTAAAACAGCCCAGTAACAAGCTTTTTTTTTTCAAATTGGAAAAAAAAAGATAGCTAGCCGTCTGTATTTATACATTCTACACACACTAATTCGACAAAAATCATAAATAAAAATAATTTTAAAAATTGTCATTGGGTCTATGAGATGTCTCAGTGGGTAAAGGTGCCTGTCGCTAAGCCTGATGGCCTGGTTCAATCCCTGGAGCTCATGTGGAAGGAGAGAATCTACTCCTGAAGGTCCTCTGACCTTCACACATGTACTATGGTATGTGTACACCCCCACACCATACATAAACACTAAATAAACTGTAAAACATTTAAAACCTATAATTACATGTGTTCTGAGCACGTACAGATTTTTTTTTTGTCAATATTTCTTGAACAGCACAGTACAGAACACTAACTCCACAGTTTCTCCATTGTGTTAGGTATTTTAGCTTGAATTTTATATTTTAAATGAGGAAGCCAGTGATGAGGATGATAACATCCTGTGTAAGGGACTTGACCAAGCACAGGCTCTGCTATCCACCAGAGGCCTGGAATCAAAACACACGAGTAACAGGAGCAGGCTAAGCTTACAGAGGAAAATGAGATCATATTTTAACGAGAGCCATAGTTTCAATCATGCAGCGAGCAGAAGACCATATTTAATGCTGATAGCTCTCTTCTTTGAGCTACAGTTTGCCTCCCAGCGCGCCTTCATCTGTGGTGGAAGACACGGGGCATTTTATTCCGGGTCTCCAGAGCTCCAAAGGCTCTGCTTTGCTTGTGGCAGAGTTGAGGGAGCAGCAATGTAGAACATCGCACAAGAGAACTGGATATGCAGGTTAAAATGGCCGCCTTAATGCTTCCTGGTAGATGATGGCTGTAGCTTTGGTTAAGTGTGTAGAAGAAATGTTTTAGCTTAGCCATGTAGTCTACACTGTTTTTACAAACTATGAGGGGAAAAGCTACCAATTTCATATTTGCCTTCATGGCCCCAAGGACAGAACCTGTGTCCAATGATTAAAGTTCTGGCATTTTACCTGCAAATCTAAGATGTTCCTGTTTTATTTGGGGGGCCCATTTTTTAATGATTGGGTTTCAAAACTGGCTTCTTATTGTAGAAACTAGCTATGATCCAAATTTCTGTCTTCCTTTAACCAAAGTCACAGTTCTCTACATATTCTGGAAGACCTGAGTGTCTGTTATCCATTTAGATTAAACATATTGCAGTTTCTTATCTATTACTATGATAAAACACTAACTAAATAAGCATAGAGGAGGAAGGGGTTTCTTTCCATTTGTGTCATGGAGGGAAGTCAGAGCAAGAACTTGAAGCAGAAACCACGGAGGAACACTGTTTTCTAGCTCACTTGCAGGGCCATGCCTGACTAGTTTTCTTACACTCCAGGACCAAATGCTTAGGGGATGGCGCCACCCACAGCTGGGCTGGGCCCTCCTAGATCAACAAACAACCAAGACAATCCCCCACAGACATGCCACAGGCCGGTGTGATCTTGGCAGTCCTCCCAGTTGGGACTCCCATCTGAGATGAATCTAGGCCATTTCACATTGGCAATTAACGCCCTGGGTGACGGCCCTTGACAGTGAAGGGCTGAAACTAGCATTTCTTTCCTGGGGACTCACACAGAGGCATCAGGGCTGTGCCTTCCAGGGTCTGGCCAGGCCTGTGTGGACTCAGTGCTGAGGCTGAGGCTGGAACAGGTGGAATGTAGTCACGGAGCTGTCCGCATGATGTCTCACTGCACTCCACATCTCACAGCCGCTCCACAACACACCCGGCCCTTGTGGAATTTCCTCATGAACTTGTGGGGTGGTCTCATCTGTCAGTCTTGCAACAAGACCAAGTCAATAGTCAGAGAAGGTAGTTTGGGATGGAGACAAGATATTTAGTTTAAACATGGGGGGGGCAAATACCGACACTGTTTGATAAGAGAGATCAAGAAGTATACACAGTAATAACTTGGCAATAAGGCAGAAGAAACGTAATGTCAGTGACAAACTCAAAATGTTGCAGGGAGAGGGCACTGCAGTGATCATTCCAACTCTCCTGTGCTTAATTCCAAGCCTAATACTGTTGGCTTGTATATGTATGTGTGTATAAAACAGACACTTGGCTCATTGTATATTGTAAGGAAAATACATGAATGAATACCTGTAAAAATCATTAGAGTAAAACTCAACACAATTAACCTCCCAATTAGTGGGAGAGGAATGAAAAGGGGAAAATAGTACATGAATAAATACCAAAAAGATATAAAAAACAAAGCACAAACTGTTGAGAGGAGGAGGAACAGCCAGTATTAGGCATTTACTTCTTTGCATCTTTCTCCTCAAAAGAAAAAAACTTCCTGTTTCGTTGACTCCCCTCAATTAATTCATAGAATTCATTTCATTGATTTCTGATAGTATTTATGTTATTTCATATTTTCTAACTTATTTTCCCCTAGGCTAAGTCATGTGCTCAGCCCCAGCAAACCATTCCATCTTTTCTAGTGTAATCCGGTAAAAGTGAACATTTCCCTTGAAATACTCTACAGAATTCCCTAGCATTTGTTGGTGATGTAGCACGTGAGATGTGTGAACAGACATATCAGTATATGTATTCAGATTGCTGTCCTATTATCAAATAGAACTCTACTGTGAAGGGCCACACATTCATCTTTACCTTGGCTGTCATTCAGAACACATGAATGACTCACAATAATAGTCTATTTTTCCCTCCTGCTGCCTTTCCCTGAGAGTTCCATAATTCTCACGTTCTCACTTTGAGGGTCACAGGACAGACACTTTCCCACAGGGAACCAGATGATGCTGCGATCAACGGCATTTCTGTGGGAGCCTTCATCCTTCCCACAAAGACTCATGGAAACAGCTGACAGAGACTCATTTAGATGGCCCCTTCAACATGGCTCCTATTTTTCTTGCTTTAGTCATCAGAACACGAGTGAACCTGTAGCAACGACCTTAATTTATCCAGATTAGATTCAGTCAGGTGGAATCCATTTACAATTGGCCGGCTGTTCCCAGAATGGAGATAAAGAGAGAAGGGAAGTATCACAATGGAGGAGGCCTTCAGGAGTGAAGCAGCCGTGACTCCCCGACCCACTGGTTCATCCAAATGTCTCAAGTTTTCTTACTTATGCTGTCGAGGATTGTCATCAGGAGCCTGTGGACCATGATGCTAACGTAGGCTGTGCCTATCACAGGCTATTTTCTGTTTTTTCCCTGCATCCATCAAAAGAGACCACAGTTTGGTACATGTTGTAGATCCATCACCATGGGACCAAGTTTCCTCCCTCTGCTGGAAGGAGAATGCTGACAAGAATCTCCAAGGCCACAGCTGTGAAGGAATGTAGTGAATGAGAGGACGGAAGACTCCAAAGGCAAAAAATGGGCCTATTTGTTAGTTGGCCTCAGCCTGAGCACTCCTTCCCCTCAGCTCAATGCCAGCTCTCCCCGCCCCCACTCACATTGCACCTAGCCCTCCCTTAGCTTATATAGTTAAGTGTAACATGCCATTTCACTCAACAGGTGACATCTGATGGTGCCTATAATTCTTCTAACAACGTAGACAGCTGTAACAACATGGTCTGGCACTTTGTATTTGATTGTCAACCATCTTCCTCCCTAAGAGCTGCTTGCTGTCTTTTACAAGCATACACTCATGTACCCCAAGTATTGCTGTGTAACCTTGCCTCCCTGATTGGCTGAATAAAAGACCTACACATGGGCAGGGCAGAGTGAGGGATGGAACTAAGATCTGTGGGCTTTGGGGACAGAAAGACAGAGAAGGAGAAAGGTAGGGGCAGAAGGAGAGCCACGGTGGGATAAGTAAAGAACCATGTGGGCTGGAGAAGTGAGAATGGAGTCAAGTGGCGTGGAGACGAAGAGCGTGTGCAAATATTCATGGAGACGAAGAGCATGTGCAAATATTCATGGAGACGAAGAGCATGTGCAAATATTCATGGAGACGAAGAGCATGTGCAAATATTCATGGAGACGAAGAGCATGTGCAAATATTCATGGAGATGTTGGATGGGAAATGCAGATAGGAATGATTAAAGCAAATGGCTTGGGATGTGTGCCTAAGAGATAACAAGGTAATTATTTGCCCAGCCCCAGGTACAATAAGGCTTATTTAAATATAACAGGTATCTGTTTCTTTTATTTGGTCTGGTATTGGTTTAATAATAACCACCGTAATAATTATAGGATTTTAATAATAAAAATTATTAGCTATTTTTATACAACAGAAAGCTTTACATTTTTTTCTATTTATTCTTCTCTCGTATATAACATCCCAACTGCAGGTTCACCTCCCTCCCCTCCCCCTCCTCTCTCCCCACCTCTTTTTCCTTCGATTCACCTTCCCCTTCACCTCCCCTCAGAAAAGATCAGGCCTTCCCAGGACATCATCCAAGTATGGAGTAAGAAGCTACAATATTCTCACATCAAGGCTGGAAGAGGCAACCCAGTAGGAGGAAGAGTCCCGAAGGCAGGCAAAGAGTCAAAGACAGCCCCTGCTCCCCCTGTTAGGAGTACCACAAGAACACCAAGATATACAATCATTAACGTACATAAATCTAGGTCAGACCCCCACAGGTTCCCTGAGCTTCGTGAGCACGCTTGACTCTCCGTTGATTCTGTGGGCCATGTTCGTGTGCAAAGCCTCCTCAGTCACTAGCACATATGTGACATGTGCACACATACAAGTTCCAGCATGGATTTGGAAAGGGTCTCCTGAGGCCTCACCCTTACCTTAGGAGCTATGATTAGCAGTTGTGGGTGCTGGAGGAAGGAGGGTCACTTTTCTTCAGGAGTGTGATACTGGTGGGTCCCCACGAGAGTGTGACCACTCACTGGTAGGTCCACACACATCAGTGGGAGAACCCACCCACACTGCTGCATGTGTGCAGCAGTAACTGGACTCTGGATTTTAAAAATAAATATAAAATAAGGACGTAAAGTTGGGGGAAAGATGTGATGGGCAGGGTGAGGATAACTGGGGAGGAAAAGTGGGAGTGGTCATGAACAAGATCATTGCATACATGTATGAATTTTTCAAAGAACATGGCTGCCTAAACATGGGCTGAACAAAGAAGACACCAGTAGAGATGCTAACATGAATAACAGAAAAGGCAGGAGGCCTCAGCTGTTCACATGGAACCACAGGCAAGTAAGAAATGCTGAGGGCATGAGAAGTAGACTTCCCCAGTAAAGGCCACGCTAACTGGTTATCTAATACCAAATGGCTAGCCCCCAAACACACTTATATAAGTAACATTAACCAGACTGAGAAGGTTTTTATGTATTTATTTATGTATTTAGGAATATATATGTATACACATATATGTGTATAACAACAATTAATCAAACAAGAGGCCACGAATTTGCAAGAGAGCAAGGAGAAATTTATGGGAGGACTGAAGGAAAGAAAGTGAAAGTGGTGTAATTAAATCATAATCTCAAAAAATAAAAGGTAATTTTTGAAGCTACATGTTAACAACATTATGAAAGAATTAATAAGTGAATAAAATTTATATATATATTATTGTTACTAGATCTAATAAATAGGAGTTTCTAGAAAAAATATTAACAACAAGGTATTGGGTTGTGCACAATGTTGTTTGCAGTTATAATTAAAAGTCTCTCTCCGTGTGTGTGTGTGTGTGTGTGTGTGTGTGTGTACTCATGACTTTCTACCACATCGCTAGGCAGGTCCATATTTCCACAAAAATAACTCCCAGAGAACTTGGTAAAGTAGCGTTAACTAATTTTCCTAGGAAGAGCTGGAAATAGACCATCAAACTCATGCTGTGATCAGAAGCAACAGCGTGGCGGACATGCTCACCTTACAGGTGCCCGTATGTCACATGTCACTAACTAGCCTGCTGCTGGGCGTCCGCCTATTCAGCTGTGAACTACACCTGCTCCAAATCTGCTGGACTTGACCAGTCATTTTCCCTGAACTAGTTCAGCATGACCACAGAGTGTGAAAATACCTTTCCCGGATGTTTCTTTCCTGAGACATTACCAAGGTAATCGTGTTTCTTTTTAAAGTTGACTTAATAAACGTATAAGGACTAGTAGACTGAGTCCTTTCTTGTTGCTGCAACAAAATCCCTGGCCTAAGCAAATTGCAAATGAAGGCATTCAACTCTGGCTTGCCCTTCCAGGGCATCACTCCACCACGATGGAGATGACACAGCAGCAGGCATAGAGACCCACAGCCAGTCAGGGAGGCATGCAGGGCTAGGGAGTCTCATAGCCTCACTCAGGAAGCAGAAAGCGAACACAAACAGGGACTCAGGAGCATGCATGTGTATACACACATCCACACATCCCCAAAACTCACACACCAGTGTGATCCACTTCTAAGGAGTACGTACACACACATAGTCACACACCATCTAAGAGCATTATGTAACTATTTTGAAACCATCTTAGGGTGCAAAGAAAAATAACAAGGGTTCTAAAACATAACATGATTCTAAGATTAAACAGTTGTAGGGCAGACATCTTTGTACCACCAGTGTTTGAGTGTGTGTGCACGAGCTTGTGTGTGTGTAAGGTTGTGGCTCTAGCAGAGTCTTTTATAAATATTCTTATCAGTAATGCACTTCCTTTATTTACTTATTTGTTATTAATTGATTCATTGTTTCCTCCTTTGGGGACTTGACAAGTGACACCATTTTGATTCTGACAAGCTTCACCGTCTTGCAAATCAAAGAACCTCCAGACACCAGAAAAGCGTGTGCTGGAAGGCCGTGTTTCAGAATCCCCAGGGAGATCACAGGGGTCAGGTGAAGCACACACGAAAGCAGCTAAAGGTGGCATAGCACTGTGCTTCTGCGGTCCCTTCAGGCATTGGTGCTCAGCTGCTGGAAATGAGATCTGGTGCTGTGCTGGGCTCTACCGACAACCAGAGAGCTGAAATGTCTCAAGACACATCCCCAAACTCGGAGGATGCCCGCCCCAAGCACTTGAGAGAGGAAGCAGGAAAAGGACAAATTGCAACAGCCACTGTACTTCCTTCATGCCTCACTCTTGGAACCAGCAGAAAGCAGCTTGCCAGGGAGAAGAGGCCTAGCAGAGGGAGAGACGTTTGCCTCGGCACGGGCGTACCACAGAGGTAACCTACCGCTTGCTCTCTCGCCCCAAGGCAGGAGTGAACGAGGCTCCTCATGTCCCTTCAGTGTTACTTGATGCACACTTCTAGGAGTGCTACATTCCTTCTCCTGCCTCTCCTTAAGCTGTAGACAGTTCTTAGGCCTTAAGGTCAGAACTCTAAAAATAAAAATAAAAAACAAAAAACCACTCGGGGTATTCCAGAGGCCCTTTGGATGGGGTAGGACATTTCTTGGTTCTGACTCAAATTTGCCTGAGTCAGCAGTGATTATCAACAGATAGTGGAGAGGTCTGAGTGCTGGTCCTGGGAGGATTTCCAAGAAGCTGCCCTGGCCTCCGCACTCCTCCTGGAATGCAGTGTGCTGCCACTTCTGGGTTTAGGAAAACAGGGTCAGAGGCCACAAGCTGTGCAGTGTTGAAGACGCCTTTCTGCAGCCTCTTCTGAATGGGTTTCTGGAGGCAGCTTCATCTGGCCTCTGCCTTAGGAAGGACGCCTGAGTTCTGTATATCCAGGTGGTCCTTCAGCCCAGCGGGAGAAGAGTCAGCTGCTGGTGACTCACACTTCCTCACGTCCTGGACCTTTCAAATGGTTGGGCCTGGGTCTGAAACCCTTCCCTGAAATGACGTGTTTTGTTCTAGGGTAGGAGCTCAGCCTCTATGTGTGGGTTGCCTTTTCTCTGAAAGGGATAGCTGAAGCAAGTCCCCAGCCTTTCTGCAGGAGGATTTATCGGGGAGCCACCATGGGCTCTGTGAATTCCAGAGGTCACAAGGCAGAAGCGCAAGTGGTCATGATGGGCCTCGACTCCGCCGGCAAGACCACCATCCTGTACAAACTGAAAGGAAACCCACTGGTGGAGACCCTACCCACTGTTGGTTTCAATGTAGAGCCTCTTGAGGTTCCTGGACATGTGCCTCTGATTCTCTGGGACATTGGGGGACAGACCCAGCTCAGGGCTACCTGGAAGGACTACCTGGAAGGCACTGACATCCTTGTGTATGTGCTGGACAGCACAGATGAAGCCCGCTTGCCTGAGGCAGTGGCTGAGCTTACAGAAGTCTTGGAAGACCCCAACATGGTCGGTGTCCCCTTCCTGGTACTGGCTAACAAGCAGGAGGTACCTGATGCTCTATCGTTGCTTGAAATCAGCAACAGGCTGGGCCTGGAGAGGTTCCAAGACCATTGCTGGGAGCTCCGGGCCTGCAGCGCTCTCACGGGCCAGGGGCTGCAGGAAGCCCTACAGAGCTTGCTGCACTTGCTAAGATCCTGCTGAAATGTAGTGCCCTGTGACTCCAGGCAGGAGCAGGACAGGGAGCAGGCAGAACAGCTTATCCCTGCTTCTATGAATACGAAGGGCCAACTGATCCTTGGGAAAGTGAGGCTCAATTTACCACATGAGAAATCATTCTTCTCTCGGACAGAATATTTTCTTTTCAGGACTTACTCTCTGTGGCAGTTATGCAGAAAACCAACTGCTCTTCAAGGGAATATAAGTATCCTCAAATATACCTCGTGAAGCAGTTCCAAACCAAGCGACATCACAACAACGTTGGTGACATAATAATTGAGAATCAATTTATCAATGTATAAACGGAAAGAGGCACAAACTATATCTGAGGGTCACCTGGACCAACCACTGTCATCAGGAGCGATTCCTCCTGCTGGCCGCTGGGCAGGAGCCAGTGTCCGTCTCACAATATCTGGGATGGTAGCAGAGAGGGGCGGGTCTGCTCCCACAATGCTACAGAAGTCCACGGGGCCCTGGAGCTTTCTAGAATTCATCCTGCTCTCAAATTCTGTCCAACTCTTCCCTGCTCTACATCCATCCTGTGTTATAAAGATAAATAAATAAACTAGCACTCCACTTGTACCCCCTTCTTTGTCTTTTGTAGCACATGTCTTTTCTTAAAGATTAGAAAACCATGGCCTGGAAGATGGCTTAGCAGGTAATGAAGATGGCATCTTTGCAGGCTATTCCAGGCATGAAATGGTAAACCCAAACAAACCTGGTCTCATAGAAGCACTTTCAATTGTTCAAATACAAGGAGGTTTATGGTTATAAGTGGCTTCTTGCTTATTAACCTGACAATGCCTCACCTTTCAGTTTTTACCAATCCTTTCTTGGGATTCCACAAACTCCAGTTCCAGGTGCCGTGCTGCTGACTGAGTGGAGAGGGTAGGTGTGAAAGATATAAAGAAATTAAGGAGCAGTGTTTCTGGTCCTTAAAATTCTTCAGAGAAGAATTTTCCACAATCCACCTTCTACTCATATCAGTGCTGTCCAAACGCAGTAAAGTGTGTTGCTCTGGGTTGGAAGTCCATCAGAGCTGGTCAATACCAGTGATACTCCCCACCAGTTAGGTACCCCAGGAAGATTGCTTAGCCCATTTCAGCAGCTGCTGCCTCATGGGAAGCTAACAGGATGTTACTGGGAAGGTTCTTGTGAGAACTGAGAAAATATATTCATCTCATCAACCTGTATTCTTTTAAAGATTTTTAAAATGTTTATATGTACATGTGTATGACGGTGTGTGTATATATATCATGTGTGTGCAGTTGGCCATGGAGACCTGAAGAGGACTTTCAGATCCCCTGGAGCTGGAGTTATAGGCCACTGTGAGCTGACAGAAGTGGGTGCTGGGAACCAATCTCAAGTCCTCTGCAAGAACAGCACCAGCTCTTAAGTCATGAGCCATCTCTCCAACTCACCAACATATATTCCACGAGCATCCATGTACAAATAATCCCGTGATATACAAAAGACATAGGATGAAGAAAGACACTTAAGCTTTTAAACTTAAGCATTTAAAATTCTAGCTCTTAATAATCAACTGCTATTATCTATGTGACATTAAAACACATTAGAAATGAAAAAATAAAGGATCAGCAATATGGCTCAGTAGGTAGAATTGCTTAGCACCTCAGTCTGAGCTTCAGAAGTCATGGTAGGAAGGTGAGAACAACATGTGTGCCAACGCTCAGGCACACACACTGATGCTGATGATGATAAGCTAAAGTACTGGTAATCCAACCTTTCCTTGTGAATCACCTCCCCTCAACCTTGGGATTCTCTAGAACCCAACTTGTTTTAGAATAAAGATGATAAGCTGGAAAGCAGAAGGTATTATGATCTTACAAGACATATTGTAAGATTTGGGGAGGAGAGAGAAATGTTAATCCCATAAAACTCAAGGTTACAAACATTTCAGCCCTACATAAACAGAGGGTGTTCTATTTTCTTTTTGAAATGTAGTCTCCATGCAGCTTAGGCTAGCCTCAAACTTGATGTGCTGTCAGCCCTTGTCCTTTTTTTTTTTTTTTTTAGCATCTTTGTCTAGGGTGTCTTTAGGGACTTACACATTGTCTCTCAAAGTCACTTTTGCTTTATCAGTTGAGTGGAAGTTACTACACTTTCAGTCAGCCCTGAAAGGTCTGCCTACTCAGACCCTCTTAATTCCCCTATGTTTTTTTTATTCCTCCCACAGCCCAAACAGAAGAATGGGCACACCACAAACCCCTCCTATTAGGCAAGATGGGGTCAAATTCTCCAGGGAGTCAGATGATGGTTGTTGGAGAGAGTCTGCTGGTTGTTTGTTCAGCCACGGCTGGATCACAAGGCTCTTACACAAGCATGTGGCCTCAACTTGGGCCTGGTTTCTATTAAGCCAGGGATGACTCAGCAGGACACTCCCCTGCAGGTCCACTTCTGGCTCTTTGCAATCAGCACGTAGGTAGTAGCAGAAACAAGGGCCAGATCTCATTCCGAGGCTGCCATGCTTCTGCAAAGACAAGCAAATGGTTATTCATGCCTAACCTAATTTGGGATGGGGGTAGGTTAGGGATGGGAGTTGTCTTCAAGGAAGTCAAAGAAAGAAAGTTATTGAGTTTTAGCCTAAGTAGTGACATGAATACACACATTCATTAGTCAGGCAATAAGGGGAAAGAAAAGAACAAAGAAAAAGAAAAGAAACAAAATTTCATAAGAGCCAAAAAAGCAGAAGAGGGAAATGATCAGTGAAATCTTGGTGTGTAGAAACAGCTCACAGGACAAAAAAGCCAACACTCAGATGTCCTAGGGCATGCACACTGTGTCTGTATGTGAAGCTCAGCAGACTTCACCTATGGCACACATTGGTCTAAGAGGAGGCATCGTTAACCCATCTAATGTGCCCAAACTTGAGAAGTTTCTACCCTGGCTTTGGAGACAGGACACAGAGACATTTTAGCAACTTGAATGAGTCCCACACATCATTTGATCTTCAGAGGAATGTCTCCAGAGACCGCCACTTTCATGCGACACAGAATTTAGGCTCCAAAATTAGGAGCTCTTAGGACTTGCCACAGGAAGGACCAAAGTGTGGTCTAAAAACAGAACTGGTGGAAAGTCTAGGTAGAGAGTAACCCTCAGACCATCCTTTCGCTTCATTCTGGCCACAACTGCTCCTCTGTTGCTGAGCAGAATGTTGGTGGTTTCTTCTCTGCCCAGATGAGCAGAGATGAAGCACACAAGAAACTGGAGACATAAGAGGAAGTTTGAGAACATGGACAGAGGCTGCTAGGACCTTTCCCACTTAGCCCCATGTGATGAAAGCACCTGTGCCCACACCAGGACTGAGATCCTGACTAGAGGAAGGTCGACACTGGCATTTGAAGGTAGGTCCCAAGATACTAAGCCCCGGACATATCCAGAGAGTGCACACAGTACTATTCCCTTCTCCCACTTTCATTTTTTCATACAGAAAAATATATACCTATCAAAATGACATCAAAATTCCTAATAATAATAACACTGAACTCCAGTGGATAATATGAGAAGACCTTTAAAATCCTAGGGACAATGTGAACAGCAAGCCTGTATTATAATCCATATGATAAGATACAGATAGATTCCAAGTCAATGCTGGCGTGTCAATAATTGAATGGCTAAGCCCACGAAGAAGAATGGAAGACTCTATCTTTCAAGAGAATGTCAATTCATAAGGATAAAAGGAGGGAGGGTGGTAACAGAAAATCATCCTAAAATACTCTAGTAATAACTGTTGCAGGTAAGATTCATCAATGGTGAAAGTTTGTAGATAAACTGGATATTTCTACAATCTCAAAGTCTATTCAACAATACCTACTGTTTGTGGAAATAATTTAGGCCAGGTATAGTGGCGCACACCTACAGTCTCATCGTTTGGGAGGAGGAGGTATGAAGATGAGGAGTTCAAGATATAGCAAGTTTGAGGCTATCTTAGGCCATGAGGCCTTGTCTAAAAAGCAAGCAAACAAATAACCCCCCAAAACTGTTGTTATAGGAAATCCACAGACATGACCACTCAGACACAGTCTGTAGCCAATTGAAAGTCTTTAGTCCTGTTGGCTAGACTACACTCTGGTATTCAGAATCCAAGTGTAGTGCCAGGTGTTTAGGGTAAAAGGGTTAAAAAAAAATCCTGAAAAAAAAATCCTGGCATCTCACTTAACAACTTCAGGGTTTTGCTCAAGCAAGCAGCTTAATGAAGTTAAGAGAAGCAGTTAGGAGGCTGGAGAAATGGCCCAGCAGTTAAGAGCACTGGCTGCTCTTCCAGAGGACCTGGGTTCAATTTCCAGCACCCACATAGTAGCTTATAACTGTCTGTAACCCCAGTTCCAAGGAATCTGACACCCTCACACATACATGGATACAGAAAAACACCAGTACATATAAAATAATAATTTTAAAGAGAGAGAAAGAAAGAAGCAGCTGCAAGGGGGTTTTCTGCTGCACAAGCAGGCAGTTCAACAGAAGCTAAGTTAGCTGTGGCATCTTGACCTTGGAGTTTCTAGAACTGAATCCACAGGATTCTCCATTGAGGAGATGAAATTCTAATTAAAACCTAGAGTGACCTCAGCAAGAATACAAAACACTAAATCTGCACTGTCTTGCCCTGTTACAATGTTATAGTGAGAAAAATGCAGAAACTACTTCAGTCATGTGGTTAAGGTCAGAATCACCAGCATCAATAAAAGAAACAACTTTTACCTCAAAGGAATGAAAGACATGGTTTATTCTGTAGCCAAATATGAGTGACTATGGTCCAAAACCATAAATTTCAGTCTCCCAAAATACCATGCTGTAGTGAGTTAGCAACTTTATCAACTTTTTATGATAACAGAACAAAGCCATAAACCAAGACAGTTTTCAAATACATTGATGGATACATCAAATTCGGTGGATAATAGCAAGCTGAGAAAACTGTTATAGGTCTTGGATACACCCTTAGTCCTTCAGCTGGTGGGAAACTAAGTTTCTCTAATACATTCTAAAGGTTTTTATCTGTTTGTCAAGATAGCAGGTCTGGATTTATCTGCTAAATCTAAAACAGAACAGAGTAAGGAATGGCTATTTAGTCAGTTAGAGATGGCCCAAAAGAAACTGTGGTTAGGTTCTAGACCTGTAACATTCAATCTCTCCATAGTGCTGAAGTTCTAATCAGCCAACTGGCCTTTACAAACACAGCATCTATGCAGGAATTTTGATTCACTCCAGTAACAAGTCTCATAGGCTTCATACCTCCCTCGTTTGATGTACAGAGAAAGTCACACTGCCTTAGCTGTTTCCTTGCCCCAAATCCAACTCACCCTAACCATGAGGAAAACCTCAGACAAATCCTAATGTCATTTTACAGAATGTCAAGGGCATGAGAAACAAAGACTGGGGACCTGGGCCAGATTAGAGGACTCAACAGCTGCACACCACGTAGACTCCTGGAAAAGCAGAGTGACATTTTTGGAGACACTAGTTTGTAGTGTAGGAAAGCACAATGCATGGGAATTAATTTCCTGCTTTGGACAATGCACTGTAGCTGTGTGAGATGTCAGCACAAAGGGAGCTGAGTAAAGCCATTGGGCAGAACTCTGCACAACTTGGCTCTTTCTCTATGAGCCTAACATCATTTCAAAATAAGAGCACACACAGAAACACATACACACAGCCTACAATTTTACACCCAATCAAAATACGAATCTACTGTAAAGACAGAAGAGTGACACTTTTCAGATGTGAAAGGTCACTGATGAACCAGCCTGCCTCCATCTTAGCCTTAAACGTCATCTTATAGCAAAGATAAACTAGGTTCGTTCTTGTTTATGATTAAACCTCTGCTTCTCAAGGACTGGACTATGCTCCACCTGGAACCTTAACCATAAATGATTCTGTAGTGCCTGTCCCAGGAAATGAAAACCATGTCTTTGTTTCAAAAAGTTATAACCATCTTGAAATCATACCTTTGTTTTAAAGGTTGTTATGACTACCTCATGACCACCTTGCAATCATGTCTTTGTTTCAGGATGTCATTATGTCTAACTTGCTTATGTTCTGCTCCTGTAACCCTGTCTACTTCCAAATCCCCCCTCCCCCAATTTGGGAGCCCCTTACCCCTTGTCTTCCTCACTTCCAATGCGGATCTCTTGAACCCTTGGGAGGAGGCAGCCCAAATTTTACAACAACAACAAAAAACCTTGCTTTAATTATTTTGGCATGACAATTTTGGTTGGTGGCTCTTCTCCTCCCATCTTTGGGATTAACAGTCATATGTTCCCATATCTCCTCAGAAGAAAAAACTAAGGTGAAGAAGGCAATCCAGGTAACACCAACGTCAACACTAGAGAAAGTCAATGTATTTTCAGAACAATGCTGTGCAGTGATCCAGGACAATTAGTGTGGATGGAACAGGAGAACTAATGCTTCCTAAATGGCTTCTAATCTCTCAAACCTCTACTTATTTAATTATATCAGTACATTTTTCAGTTTGATTGACTGATTGATTTTTAATTTATTTAATTTAATGTAGGTGTGTTTGCTTGCATGTATGGTTGCCTACTACATGGCTTATGCCCACAGAGGCTGGAAGAGGCCATCAGGTCCCCTGGAACTGGAATTGCATATGGTTGTGAGCTGCCATGTGGGTACTGGGAACCAAACCTGGATCCTGAGCAAGATAAGTAGCCAGTTCTCTTCACCATGGAGCCATCGGCCCAGCCACTTTGTTTGACTTTTGAGACAGAAAAAGTCTCAAAATTCTATAGCACATTCTGCCTCCGTACCCCAAGAGCTGGGACTGTGAGGATAAGGCATCAACTAACTTGGTGACTTTTTCCAATCCTGGGAATGAACCGAGGGCCTGATACATGCCCCAAGGTTTCAGTTTTGATAGAGTTTGAAGTGAATTATTGATACATAGGTAGAAAACTAAGCAGGAAAAAAGAGAGAGAAAATTGTAACCTGTTTCAGGGAGGGGGTTGCACTAAAAAGGAATATAACTCTATAGTCCTAAATAGTTTAGTTGTTAACAACATTTGCATAGTCATAAGAATGTAAACACTAACTGCTCATTTAACCAAATACCTATTTTGGGAGAAGGGAAGGAGAGGTGGAAAGTATGTGTAACAGGAGGAAAAAGGGTTAACTCTTGTTTTTTCATGTAGGAAGTGAGGAGTCGCTGCAGTGGCCTGGGGG